>JADBJO010001558.1:347500-375000 GCA_016801955.1 Conus betulinus | reverse complement strand
TTTCATGTACACAGTAAAGAAGACAGAACTGGTTGTTGTTTTTTTTTTAATTTTTTTCCCTTTTCAGGACTCACCATCTCAGTAATGTTTGATGGTTCGCTTCACTCTGCTTTCTATTTAGGTATTTTCACCTGAATGGGGAAACTTGTAAGAGTGAAAGCCAAATACTTTGCCCATGCAGTAATTAGTGTGCAAATTGGCAAAGATTTTGTCATCTGCACCTCATCTAGAGCTCCATGTGAAAAAACTTGCAAACATAACGTCTACTTTGCCTACTTTTAGCACAGGTTTTCTATGGCATCAGCATTGATGTGGCTTATATTTTGTGCATCAGGAACTCTTCAACCCTTGTTACTCTGATGACAAGCTTCTAATCTTGCTGCTCACTTTCGTTTTGTGTAGACAGGACACAATCACAGTATTCTAAAAAGTACGGTATACCATTTCAAGAGGTGAATCTTATGCATACACTGACAATCAAAGGAGTGAATTTGAACTCTGAAACATGAGATACGCACAAAGTTAGTATCATCAGCAGCCCTACCATTTCAAATTTTTGTGTGTGGGGGGGTGAAGTATTTCCTTGAGCTTCTTTTTTTTTTTCCTACCCAACTGTCTGGTCTGTCGAACTAATTTGAAAATATTGCGACGAAAGAATCATTTGACGTATGACGCTGACTGAAGGGAATTGTAGAGAAAAGCAGTTTCTAATCTCTTATTGAGTTGATCCAGACAGACGTAAGGTGAATCCTGGAAATACATTTGCAGTCTTTACTTTCAGCAGATGATTCTCAGATCCATCTACATGTGACCATGATAAAAGGTGCAGAACAGACATTTCCTTTACTTTTTTCTGAAATCTCACACTTTCTCAAATCACATTCTGTTCATCTTCAGGTTTATTCAACAAGTGCCCAAAGTCCCATTATATGTAGTTCCTAAAATCAGAAGTTGGAGAGAAATGGGGCATCATGGCCAGTTAACAAACATGGAATATTCTAGAATGCTCAGGAATTGTAGTGTAATGTAGCCATTCAAAATGCATGGAGTTGTCCAGAGGAGTCGGTAACCATGACATGTTATAGCCAGTCAAAATGCTTTGAAATTAGAGAAAACACAGAGAAGCTTATTGCACTTTAAACACTGTTCTGGATGTAAAGGAGATCTTCAGAATTATCATACCATATATACATACGTAAACTAGCATCATGTGAAAGATACTGCATCTAATGTGAAACCCACTCTCTCTCAGTCAACAAAATGATGAAAGGTGAAGTTGGTATTTAAGCAACATTTTTAAACAGGGATACTGTGAATGATTTTCTACATCTCTTTGTTTATGCACATGTGCACTTATGGTTAGATTTTCTTTTTCTTCTTTCTTTTGTTGTAGTTGTTGTGGCTGTTTTTTTTTGATTGTTCATTTTGTAACAAAAAAAAAAAGAAAAAAAATCCACTAAAATGAGTAAACTAATGCTGTGTTACAGGAATGATGGCTCTTTCTCAGTGAGAGGCCTCCCATCAGGATCATTTCTGGTGCAGATTGCCAGTCCCACGTTTGTGTTCGAACCTCTGCGTGTAGACATCACATCCTCGGGCAAGATGCGGGCGCGCAAGGTGAACCGCCTGCAGCCCACCAAGCTGCAGACAGTGCAGTACCCTCTGGAGTTCAGGGAGCTGGCCAGAGCCAATTATTTTCTGAAGAGAGAGGAGTGGAAAATCACAGATTTTATGTTCAATCCTATGGTATATATATATGTTTTTTGTTTTGTTTTTCTGATTGGGGGTTGGGTGGGGGAGTCAGATGGGGAGGAAGAATTGAGGGGAGCTGTGTGTGTGAATGTTTGTGTTTGTGTTTGGAGGGATGTTGAGAGCGAGATGGGAAGAATGGGGGGAAGATAGATGTGTGTGTGTGTGTGTGTGTGTGTGTGTGTGTGTGTGTGTGAGTGTGTGTGTGTGTGTGTGTGTGAGAGAGAGAGAGAGAGAGAGATGAAAATTAAAACAAAATGAGAAGCTTATAAAAGAAAACATTTGACAATGGAGTGCCTTGTTCTGAATGTTCAAAAGCATAGGATACATGTCCTAGCCCATAGAATGTGACATTTGGAAGTTTGTAGGTTAAAGTATTGGGATGCTAATGAATACATTTTGTTTTAGCAACTTGGTGACTTTCTATAATTTCACTGAGAAAAAAAAAACATTCAGGTCCACAGAACTTTGGAACGTCAGTAAGTGAACATTTGGACAAAGGGATCTGGAGTCATACTGTGTGGAATTAATTGTCGCAGTTAATTCCACACATGTTCTGACACTAGGAATACAGAAGAAACGAATGTCACAATTAATTCCACACATATTCTTGAAAGCAAAGTTCTTCATAACACTGCTCATAGAAAAAGGTTGACTCTGTCCCAGAGTCCAACATTAACTTCACAGCATCCGATGTTCATACTACATCCCCAATCAAAGGTCATGACCCTTCACGCAGTCGTCCAGTAATTCAATCGTCATCTTTGCCACACAAGGAGAAACAGAACAAACGTTCTCTTACTTAAATACAACACAGTGCACTCATCTGTATTGTGAAATTGGAGGTTTCTCTCTGTATCAGTGTTGATTTCTGATGCTATTCCTCTGTATCACTGTTGATTTCTGACAATACTGGCTGACTGTCATGTGTATGTGTGTTTTGCAGGTGCTGACTATTGTTCTGCCATTGTTGCTGATCATGGTGCTGTGTGTGTGTTGCAGGTGCTGACAATGGTTCTGCCATTGTTGCTGATCATGGTGCTGCCCAGGATGATGAATTCTGCCGACCCAGAGTCGCGCAAGGTCTGTTGCACACTGGCACTAACCCTACTTCATATGTAAATGGGTTAAAACTTTCCCATCTGTAGATGGAAATCAGTATCTATGAAATTGTCCTGGTGTAACCGCCCATTCTTACCCCCCCCCCCCCCTCCCCTCTCTGGAACTTACCCCAGGGGTAAGTCTGGGTGAGCCTGTTTTTACTCCCGGGGTCATTCCAGGACTAGCTGGAACCCCCCCCCCCCCCCCCCCCCCCCCCCCGTTGGAACTCACACACACACACACACACACACACACACACACACACACACACACACACCGTCATCTACATTGTACAAGGTACACAGGCACTCAGAAGACACTAATTATCTGTAAAAATAGTTAATAAAAGTGGGAAACTAGACAGGCAGTTAGCTTCACAGTGTAACTATGCACAGTTCTTTTCTTCTCTGATAGTATTCTTTCAAGACATATCAGAGGTTGGTCTTTCCACATACAAGGTAGCAGAAGAAAGGTAGTTCTTATTTCAAGTGGCAGTTGAGCCTGTGAGAGGTGAAGGATCCAGTTTCAGAACATTTTTATATGGTGACGGTAACATTGCTTTCATGTAAAAATGGGTGTAGTTCTTCACAGTGTATTTTTTGTATTTTATTTACCAACAGTAGAAAAATTTATGATATTTGTAAGCACATATTTCTTACACTTTTTTTCCGGAGCTAGTAAATATAGTTGTTTTAGTTTCAGTTCAAGTTCATCAAGGAGGCGTCACTGTCTGTGTACGCTACACCACATGTGCTAAAGTTTTGAGACCACACTATGCATGATTTTAAGCTGATGTATGAATGAATTAACAACTAAGATGAAAGAATTGAAGGAGAGGGTCTCGTGGCTATGACTTAGCTGTCTGACCTAAGCATTAGCCCAATGCGCTGGTCAGACCTTGAGTGTCAACCTAAATATTGGTTTGTCTTTTTTTGTTTAGCCTTTACTGTGCTTCCTGGGTTTCCATGACCCAGTGACTGAACAAAAACATCACATCTTATGAACGGATAGAACTATGCTCATGAAAATCTTAGGAGTCCGCAACGATCTTAATAGCCGTTGGTTGCTGAAATTTCATGTAGGGGTGTAATCAAATATCAGCGTAATTAGTCGTGGTTTCCCCAGGACCTATATATTTTATTGGGTCACACATGAGCCAGCCCATCGGGTGAGGAATAAGTTGCTGAACCGCCCTTTATCAGGTGTGGGTCTTACCAGACCTACGCGATCTGAATAGGGATAAGCAATAGGAAAAGCCTCTGCAAAATATGTGGGTCTTTGGCGACCCACATGAACGGATCGGTCTGTGTAGTAAAAAAATGTCATTTTTAAAGGTTAAAATGTGCACCAGTTATTTATGACAAGCACTCACAAAGAAATTTATTGAGACATTAAATTCAGTATAGAAATACATGGTTTCACCAGTTTGTGTAAGTCTGTTGAATTATTACAATATGGTTAAAATAGTTGGTCATTAGAAAACTACAAATCTTTATTGTGTGTGTGTCCCCCAGTGAGGTAATTGGACATCTTTTTCCTGATTTGGGC
This sequence comes from Conus betulinus, assembly GCA_016801955.1. Taxonomy (NCBI): domain Eukaryota; kingdom Metazoa; phylum Mollusca; class Gastropoda; order Neogastropoda; family Conidae; genus Conus; species Conus betulinus. The sequence goes on along the minus strand of JADBJO010001558.1, from coordinate 370,602 downwards.
TCCAGATGTTTGGCATCATGGGAACAGCCATCCAGTTACAGGTCCATTCAGACAGTTATGAGTCGCAAGGCAAACTGCAGTGTATGAATGCAGAAGGCACTCACATGTATACATTACCTTAGATACCAACCTTTTCTAATTTAAAACAACATTTACAAGAAAAAAGAAAAAGGAAAAAAAAATTGTGTTGAACTACTCCTGAAATCCTAAATTGTATAGTGAAAAAAAAGTCCAAAATAGAAAATGTTCACTGATTTTTATTTGAAAAGTAAGATTTTGAATGAAAAAAAAAAAAAACGTGTTTCTGAGTTAAATCAAAAACACCAAGTTTCTCCATAGGGAGTTGAAATGCTGTGGATGGAACATTGTGTGATCCCTCTGTTAGTCCACCTCAAGCAGTGTTATGCAGAATGGTCGGTCTAAAGCCATCTGTGTGATCCTTCGGCTAGTCACCCCAGGCAGTGTTGTATAGGCTAGTCTTAAGCCATTCCTAAGCCGCATGTCATAAGCCTTCCTGCCCGTACATCCTCTGACTGGAGAAACTGCACTCCATAAAGTTAGCGACAATACATGGCTTGTGAGTAGTTTGGTTCACCATTGTGGGCTTTGTGGCCCTGTGATTGCAGGAGATCCCCAGCAGCAGATGAACGCCTTGAACCAGAAGCCCAACATGCCGGACATGTCGGAATGATCACCAACTGGTTCTCTGGAGGGCAGAAGCCCGCCAAGACTAATCTTTCATCCAGGCGCAACCATTAGTAGGATAAGCGTATGTGTGGATTTGGGGGTGGGGAGGTTCTGCTTTGTTGTTTGTTATGTCTGTGTGGTATTCTCTTTCTTTGTCTGTGATTCTTGTCACTGAGTAATCGTAAGAACTAAGAAGAGGTTTAATTAGAAACTAAAAGGAAAAGAAAAATGTTTGTGGATGATTTTGAATAGGGTGTGTGTGTGTAACACCACAGATATATATATCTGAGTGTTTTCTCTTAAATCACTGTATATGCATGTTGTGCTATTGCAAGTGTTCGTAACTTGTTTGTACGTATATGTCATTCCAAATTTTCAGATGTTGGCAAAGTTAATAATATTAACTGATATATATTTAGAGAATTCAACCTGCAATTTTTTTATTATGCAGAATTAACATTTTCAGTGAATGTTTTATTCAGTATGGCATTGTTCTTGTAGATGATATTCAGATTTGATTCATTTTAGCATCCGCAGTGCCAGTATTATCTTCAAACTTGCCCGAAAAAAGAATATTGGCTCTATCGGTATTATCATTATTGATATTAATGACCACCCAAAAACTCCGTTCTCACAATGACCAGAAATTCTGTGACATTTTTCCCACACTCTATTACGTTTTTTTTTTTTTTTTTAATCATTTTTTTCTTTCTGACAGTTTATTTACCCATAACCTACAGCAGCTTCTTTTGCTCAGTGGTTGAAAAATACTGAATAGTAAAAAACCACCAACGCTCAATAAACATATTGCAAATTTTTGGTTTATTTTTAAAACCTTTATCAAGCAGAAAAAAAAACAACAGTCACTTTTTTTGGAAGTGGGGGGTGGTGAGAGTAGGGATTCAGTATTATGAAAGAGAAGCTGGTTTTTTATTATTTAAAAAAGGAATTTTTTTTGTATAGAAGTAATAGTCTTGAAAGCCAGGGTGTTTTTGTAATGGTGATCATGTGCAAGGAGAGGCATAGTAAGTTGAGGGGAAAAAAGATATTGCTTTGAACTTGAGATCCATTCTTTACTGTACTCATGTGTTGCTATGTTGAAGGATAAATATGGCTCTTACCATTTGAGTTAAATGTTTTTCCTTTTCTTTTTCTTCTGCCTCATCTCCTGTGCCACTCTAGTTGCATTATCCCCACGCCACTCATTCCTGCCCTCCCCCCTCTCCCCAGTCAAGCTCTGGTTGCAGCAAGAATCCATAGGGAGAGTCAGTATCAAGTTGTCATCAGGTGACCCACCAGAGGAGACACTGCACTACTGCCGAGTCACTTTGATGTGCTCAGTGCTGCCTGTTCTGAGCCAACATATGCAGGACACCACCCACTCGAACCTCTACTGTCAACAGTTATTGCTTAGTCATTGAGCCAGAATGAGTGAGCATCCCCCTGTGGACGGTGCTACTATGGATTCAGTGTTTGATGAGAATGATACTGGATATGCTGACTGCTTCTTTATTTATAATTCATTGATGTGAAACTGATCCTTTGTATCACTATGAACATGGATGATAAAGTACTCTTCGAATCAAGGAAAACTGTATGATTCAGCAGTAAGAATGTTTTGATTCACTTGTATCATGAGCTCTATAGTCTGTGTAACTATGAGAGAGCCCCTCTTTCAAGTGCATTCACTTCCTTACGCTTGACAAGTGTGACCCCTCGGTAAGCAAGCACAAGAACAAACGCAGGCCGGGTTTAGGGAGTTGAACATGCTCAACTGTTTAGGTGAGACACTCAAACAGCGAAGGTGATGAGTTAGTCTCAGCAAAGGAGTAAGTTGCGTGCTCCGATCCCACCGTCTCCTTTAGGCTTGATAAAAGTTGATTTTTCTGTTGTTTTTGTTCATCTTCATAAAAATCAATTATTCGTCATTGCTTTCAGATTCTGTGTCAACTATATAATTTTTCCCATAATACTGTTCTCTTTACCAACACAAAGAAGTAAGAACGCCTCAACGTGCACTGAGCGAGCGACATGAAGTGAACCGCCATGAGGTCCACTTATAAATCTGATGACCAGCCGTTCTACACATACAACTTTCTGAAGACTTGCCTGATTTTACCACAAAATGGCGAGGTAAGGGGAAAGGGATTGCAAGAACAAAAAGGGTTTTCTTGCACTAGAGGGGGAGGCTTACTGGTGTGACAAGGACTTGAAGGCATGAGCTGAGGTTTAATTGTACCTTGGTGTGCATGTCGTTTCTTCTCACAGATACACAGAATCATACTGGATGATGGTTTCTTATGCATTGTGATGTTGGTTACCAATTACAGTCCACTGTCTTTGTGATACTTGTTTGTTATGTTTATTCTCTGTTGTCCTTGTGATGCTTGTCACTGTTTTATGCTTCACTGTCTGTGTGATGTTGATTCCTGTTTTTGGTTCATTGTCCCTGTGAGACTGTATATCTCCTGTTGTTGTTCTGGGGCCATAGTTACATGTCGTCGGTAAACTTACTTCTGCAATGAGATGACCTCCTGGGTACAAACCCTGTGGGTTCAGCGCATTCTACTTTCGTACCTATATCCTCTGGGTTTTGTCTCGGTTTTCTACCTACAAAGTGTCCAGAAAGCAAAGGGTGAAGGTCAGATAAAAAGGATTCCCTCCTTCTGCGCATGTCTTCAATAACCCCAACCTTCTGCGCATGCCCACAAACACACTGACACACACACACAAAGACTGAAAAAGCAGCTGAACTAAAACAAGTTTGATAAAACTATTAAAAGGCCGTAAACATGATGAAGTCACACTCGCACGCACACACACATACACACACTGACACAAAGTAACAGTGACACACAAAGGCACGAAGACTAATGTAGCCTACACACAGCACACACACACACACACACACACACACACACACACACCAAGACCTAAGCCAGCTATCGTAGCAGACAAGGGAGCTACAGACACACTTGCAGAGCAAGGGGCCGAGTTCCGTGTCTCAGTCTGTGCAAATCAAATTCAGTGTTTTCTCGGAGGGTGTCTGTCAGCTGGAAGATGATGTGACGACAAAATCTTAACTTTGCGTGAAGTTCGTGATCATTGAATGTGTCCAATGGCTTTGTTTTGATCTAACCCAGAGCGAACTCATGCCCTGTCTTCATTGTATGTTACCCACCCTCACCCACTGCTAAACACGAGGTTAAGGGTACTCTCGACATATGGATCCCCAAGTAATGGCCTTCGAGCTTACAACGAGGTATGGAGGTCACTTCCCCGTTACCCACGACATGTAACTATGGCCCCTGATGTTGGTTACTGGTGGTTTTATGTCATCCAACCCTTGTCATGTTAGTTATTGTTCATATTGTGCTGTCTTTGTGATATTGATTACTCTTTGAAAGTGCTCTTGCATCCGCTGTCCTTTTCAATAAAATTAGTACAATAGTTTGCTTGTGAGCCTGTATAGTATGGAAGGAGATGCTTATGCATCAGTGCATGGTGGTTCAGTCAAATTATACCAAGAATGATGCGCAGACATACAACACGTCTTTCATTTTCACAAACAAATACAGTGTGGTTTGATGTCAGGAATGGTCAGCCATACTATATGCCCTTCATTTTTACAAACACATTATGGCTTGATATTTAGAGTATTCGCAGACATGTAACAAGCCTTTCATTTTCACAGTGTTGTTTGACACTTTGTACGGTGCACAGATATACTATATATGCCTTCCGTCTCACAGATACAATTTTTTTGGACACTCGGAATGGGGAGGATGGTGAAGACACAGCATGCTTTACATACTATGCATACAATGCACATAACTTCCATTTTCGAAAGATTATGTGGTTTGACACTTGGAATAGTGTACAACATACAACATGCACTGTTTTGACGTTTTTTGGGAATTGGACACAGATGTATCAAGCCCTTCATTTTTGTTCACAAATTCAGCGTGATTTGACACCCCCGGGGTGCACAGGGTCAACAGGGGCAACAAATTCAGCATGATTTGACACCCACGGTGGTGCACAGGTCAACGAGGCAACAAATTCAGCGTGATTTGACACCCCGGTGGTGCACAGGTCAACGAGGCAACAAATTCAGCGTGATTTGACACCCCCGGTGGTGCACACAGGTCAACAGGGCAACAATGGTTTGACACCCCCGTGGTGCAACAACATCAGCATGATTTGACACCCACGGTGGTGCACAGTCAACAGGGCAACAAATTCAGCATGATTTGACACCCCCGGTGTTGCACAGGTCAACGAGGCAACAAATTCAGCATGATTTTGACACCCCCGGTGGTGCACACAGGTCAACGAGGCAACAAATTCAGCATGATTTGACACCCCCGGTGGTGCACAGGTCAACGAGGCAACAAATTCAGCATGATTTGACACCCCCAGTGGTGCACAGGTCAACGGCATCCCCCTCATTTTCACAAATTCAGTGTTCTCTGGTATTTGAGATGGAGTATATGCATATAGTGTGCTTTTCATTCTCAAAAACAATTGACCTGAGAATTGTTGAGTTGTACAGCTCTGAAAAATGGAGGAAGACCACAACCATGCAGCTGATCAGGGCACCTGTTGGACGCATTTTTAACATCCAGTGGTGGGATGAGTCCGCAACAAGTAGCAAAGATTGGGATAGGAACCAGTCACCATGCAGATACCAGAGTATGAAGTGATCCTGGATAGGACACACCCCCAGGAGAAGGCAGCCAGTTCTCCTGGTAAGGCTGTGACCTTGAAGTGACCTTCCATCAATTTTGTTTTAATTGACCCTGGCTGTCTTCATGACAGTTGCTTACTTGAACAAGGACACACACTTCAAGAAACACAAACATCCTCACAGCATGGCTTGTGGGGACTGTTGTGCACTGCAGCAAACCTCATCAGTTGTTGGGGGACTGGTGAACTGGCAAGGTAAGGTGAATAGATGGTGTTCAGAAATATGCAAGGAAGGGTTAATCTGTGTTGGAGAGCATGTTCATTCACAGTGACCTGGTGTTTTCATGGAACAGATGCCACTGTTTTGGCATGCCCAAAGCAGTGTTGCCCTATCAGACAGCTTAACACTTTGATCAGAAAGAAAATACTAAATCATAGGTGTGAAACAGTACGCCTGTAGTTCTGAGAGTCGATATCCTGATCGTTATCCTGCATGCATGCTTCAGATAAGATATTTGACTTTCTAGGTCTGTTTTCTGGGACCCATAAACCGAGAATAGATAACTGTACTTTCAATGGAAAGACAGGCATTATCTTACACTGTTTTCGTCATCGTTTTCCTGAAGGTATCAACTCCCTTATGGAAGACATGATAATACTGAATTTTGAAACAATTATTTTGGATGATTTCAATGTAAATTCATTAAAATCAAACTGAAATGACAAAACTTCAGATTGCTTGATTTAGAACAACCCACCGGCAGGCCAGCAAATGTAACTAAAACGTATATCCACTTAATGATCACATTTATACAAATACAAGACAAGACATTATGGAAATACATGCCCCGCCATGTGGATATACTGTGATCATTACTCCGTCATGACATTCCCCTTTCATCTACACCATACCCTTCCTCCTCAGGATCAATAATCCTCTTTCATTTACACTACCCTTTCCTCCATAGGATGCATTATTCCCCTTTTATTTACATCAACCCTTTCCTCCTCAAGATGCAATATTCCCCTATCATTTACACCAACCTCTTACTTCTCTGGATGTGACATTCTCCCTCCACCGACACTTCCTCTTTCTCCTCTAGATATGACATACTTCCATCATCTACACCAACCCTTCCTTCTCTGGATTTGATATTCCCCTTTCATTTACACCACCCCACTCCTCTGTATGTGACATTCCCCCTTCAGTGTACCACCCCCTTCCTCCTCTTGATGTAGAATACCCGACATGTCTTCATCATCTACAGCACTACCTTCCTCCTCTGAATGCAACACCATTCCCCTTCTCCTTGATCCTAGCTCCCTCTTCCTTTTTTGAACATCTTTTTGTTATGTAGGTTAATTAAATTTCTGTGTCATTGCAAAAATCTCGTCAGTTTACTTGGAATATTGATTATAATGTTATATGGATGACACATATACACCCTCAATGGAAGAAAAATTCAAGAAAGACTGAGCGATTGATTTTAGATTAATAAAATGACAAATGACTGAATGAAAGTGTTGGCAGGCAGCTCTGTAATCTGTCAGCTGTACTTTGACAGGCAGCCCATGTGTAAACCAAAACGTGGATTTAAATTACTTAGAGCTTGATCTCTGACCGAGGAAAGGTGCTATATAAATATAATGATGTCACTACACTAAAGCTTAAACAATGATCCAACAGCTTTCTTTACTTTTAAGTAACTAAACCAAATCATTTCTTGTTCAGAATTCGATCCACACTTTTCTGAATTTAGAAGCCTTATCTCACTATTCAGCATGTTAAGCTTAAATGTTCTAATTCTGAACATTTTCCTCATTAAAAAAAAAAAAAAAAAAAAAGAATACATTTTAAACAGAAACGCATTTGCCATATTTTTGTTATAGCCTAAAACAGCTGATGTCACACCCTGATTAAAGGATACTTTGTTTCTGTTTTCCAAGACGTGGACTGTTGACGGGATGAAATCTTGAAGTGTTTTGCTTAATGTTGAAATCAAACTCTATTACTGCCTAGGGCTGTAAAGTATTAGAATTTCAAGATCCACTTTCTTACATAGCTCTTCTTCAAGAACTGCCTGGCGAACAAAGAAAACAACACAAACACACACTGACTGACTGAAACCAATTTATTGTCATATTAACTCAAAGTTGTACTGACATTTAAGAAAACATTATGAACAGAATACCAATGTTTTTCATTCAAAGCAAAGAAACATAATTAACACACAAAAAATACGCGCGCACACATACACACACAAGCGCACATACACACACACACATACACGCGCGCGTGCACACACACAAACGTACGCACTTGCATAAATGCACAAATACACACATCTCGATACGAACACACCCATACCCTCACATACATAAAAACTTATACACTCACACACAGACATACACACGCCCACACCACACACGCGCGCACACAACACACACGCGCGCGCGCACACACGCACTCATACTCGAACACTTGTACACACATGCATTCACTCTCATAAACACACGCACACATACGCGCGCACGCACATACACATCCACGCCCATTCAGGATACGCTTTGGTGTTTGCATTCCGATATGTCGGAGTGTCGGACATCAACACAAGTCTGGAGCAAGCTATGGACAAAAAGCATTTCGGAAGGTCGTGTTCCATCAAACGGATGATGTGAGTGTGCTGCTGTGTGGATCAGACGACGTCGTTCTAGCATATTCCTGCGATCCGTGTTCGGAAGACGATCACTTTTTCTGGTTTGACAAGCATCAAAACACACACATACACATAACACACAAACACACACACACACAAGGGTGGCACTCATGATTTTTTTTTTTTCTTTTAAACAGCTAATAAATTACCACACATTTTTTAAGTGCGGAACACAAATATGGCTGCGGCCATGTGACTATTCCTCGCATCATTCGAAGTAGACTTGGTGTGATCCTAAATTTACGACTTTGAGAATTACGGACTTGACACATGACAACTGCTGGTCGCGTTTGTCATTGAATCAACAAAAAAAGACATCCGAAGAACTGTGTTCTTTCAAGCTCTGTTTTACGCTGAGCGAGGAGCAGACCATAGCATGTAAGCCTAACAAAATGTTTCTGCACGCTAACTTGTTGCTGGACTAGATCAGTAGACGCACGCACACACACACACACACACACTCTCTGTCTCTCTCTCTCTCTGTAAATAAGTGTAATAGTCTGAATTTCACTTTCCATACTCATTCGAAATACTCTGTCTCTCTCCTTAATCGAATCATCCACATCTTCATCCAGAATCACCCATACCCCCCCACCCCCCCCCCCCCCCCCCCCCCCCCCCCCCCCCCCCCCCCCCCCCCCCCCCCCCCCCCTCTCACTCTCGCGGATTAATCGAATTTTACTTTCCATCTTTATTCAGTGTAAGATCTCTATCTCTCTCACTCTTTCTCGCTCTCTCTCTTTCTCTCTCTCACCCTCCCTCCCTCTCTCCGTCAGTCTCAGACTGTCACTGCCTTGGTGACGGACGACTGGCGAAGTGACTGTCTGCACCCCCCCCCCCCCCTCTCTCTCTCTCTCTCTCTCCCTCCCTCCGAGCCCCTCACTCTCAGCTTTTTATTTCAGTGCACAAACAGACTAAGATATCTTAAAAATATCAGAATTATCTTTCTGCCTTTCTCAGTCTCTGTCTGTCTCTCTTTCTGTCTGTGTAATAGTCTTTCACTTTCCATTCTCAGTTTATGTAAATTATCTCCCTCTTTATCGAACTCTTTTGTGATGATACCACTGTCAATACATGTAGATCCAGCTTGGAAGCTGTTTTCACTTCATTACAGAAGAATGCTAATATCTTAAGTAATTGATACAATGTAAATCACATGTCACTGAATCCTAATAAAACAAAACTTATGCTGATAACAACAAGACAGAGAAGACAAAACATAACCTCACAGCCTCCATCTGTTTTAGTCAGTAATAGGAAATTGAAGTGGTGGATAGCCATCGAGTTCTAGGCGTATATGTTGATAATAATCTTTCTTGGTCTTATCACCTTTGCAGTCTGTGTAAATCAATATCCAGACAAACATATCGGCTGTACAGGATTGGCCATTTCTTCAACTTTCATGCCAGGAAATTGTTCCTACATTTACATGTTCTCTCTTCAATCTGTTATTGTTCAACACTATTTGATTCTGCTAGTGCTAATGCCATGAAACCTCTTACGAGTGTCTACAAAAGAGCACTTAAACTAAAGCAGTTCTATAAAGGCAAAATGTGGCATGAAAATTAAAGCATTGTTCTTTTAAAAACTTGTTTTTTTTTTTTTTTTTTTTTTTCATTAAAAAAAAAACACACACAGAAAAAAACAAAATAAAATATTTTGGGTGATTTCAAAGCTGTCCTGCCAAGTTCTTCTCTGTTGCAACTGTAGCTAATGCTTTTTCTGCTGCTGTTGTCAGATCCAGAAGAAAATGGGCATTGCAGTGCAAGAACTCGAGTTGTACATTTTCATCAATGCGATTTGCTCAATAGTCACTCAGTTTTTTTCATCAAAAGACTTCATTAGGCTTGCCCGTCTGACATTACTCCTGCCATATTCTTCAAAATTTTATTTAGTTCTGTGCCCGAGTCGGCATGCAAAACAGCTAGTTCTGAGAGCCTGTCTATAGCTAGATCCACTAGAGTTTGGGCCGTTTCACGGGCTTTCACGGGCAACCAGGTTAAAACCAAGAGAAAGTGTCTTACTGTTTTCTGAGGTTACTTGAAAACCAACATACTTTTTGGAGTTCCGTGAGGTACTGTCAGCATGAAGATCAAACCTACTGTTGGAAAGTTCTTCAGCAGTATGCATTTTTGCCAGACCATCAGTTTGATGAGCAAACGCAAACTGGACGTCTTCGATGGTGAAGAATGTTCTGGCAAATCAACACAAAACAAATGACGTGAAACAGCCATCATTACACTATTGCACCTCCTAGCTGGAACCTCACACTCTGATAAGTTCCATGACACATTTTATGACTGCTCAGTGAAATGCCTTTCTCATTATAACTTTTCTTGTTTCTGGAACCTTTACTGTTGTTTCTGACACCTCTGCTGAAGTTTTTGAATGGTGTTATTGGCTTCCCTAAGCTTTTCATCAACTTTCCTTTTTTTTGCCAGAGTTTGACTTGCAAACACTTGGTAACGGCGTTTGCAGGCTTTTGCTTCCTGCAATTCCTTATTCACAGCAGTTAAATGTGCTAGCTGTTGTGATTGGTGCTCAAGTTTTTTTTTCTGTCTATAATTCTGTCTGTACAAATTTTGCTGACGCAGCAAAGAACATTCACGTCTTTTTTCAGCCAATTTTGTTTTCAGCATGTTCTCTGAAGATTTTGAGTCTCTCACACTTGAAAGAAGCCTTGCAATTGTTTGGGCCTGTTCATGAATTTGTTTTTCTCTAAAGAAGAAATCTTTTCTTTCTTCTCTGTGACAACTTCTCTAAGAGTTCTACTTCTGCAATTTTTATACTCATTTCTGATTCCAGGTTGGATTTGGTGCACTGCAGTGCTTTGACCATGGCATGACACTGACACTGCCCCTTGGACAGCTGGGTTCTAGAAGAGGAATCTGAAGTTATAGGTGGAGAAGATAGTGTTGGTGTTGAATGTGTTTTTGAACTGTCTGGACATGGAGATGGCTCAGAGGAAGGAACTGTTGACTGATTTCTGATTTTAAATGGAGCATCTAAAAACTTCTGCAGTATGGTTTCACCATCACTTGTCTTCTTTCTTCTGATTTGTTTCTTTTTCACTTCACCACGAAGATGGTGAAGTAGCCTGTTAGCCTCAGCAGCAGTAGCGAAGTTTATGTCATCACTTAGACATTTTATCCAAAAGCATAGTTTTATTCATTTCCAGTTTCTGTTGGCCTCGAAATGTATCCATTTCCAACATTAACCCTACAGGAATGTTACCGAGTTTTTTTTCCCTATACGGTTTTTCTGACAACAGAAATGCTTTGGACACCTGATGTTGCTTAGAATATGGTCCAATCCATGCAATGTCCTTATCAATACTGAGGAAAGTTTGTACATGTGGTGATGTTGTTTGGGAAAACTGTCGAAGACATGTCCGTATCAGTGGTTCTACATTGCAGGTGGGAACAGGATCTATTTGGTGTCTGCAAATGTCACTAAAGAGGCTCTGGACTTCAACCCATGTTCTCCCACGGTTCTTCAATATGTTGAGTTGAAGTAGCAGACGATTGTTTACAACCAGACTTGGCAAAAGCGCTGGTTGGCCCTTCTTCTTTGGATCAATTCTCTCAGCAAGCAGCTGGTACTGGTCATCTTCTGAAATTTATTACACACACACACACACACACACACACACACACAGAGTTTTTAAATAAACTGAGCACAGTTAATAACTGGACATTCGTTTTGATTTATCAGTGATGAAAATGAATTGTTTGAATTCAGAGACTGCGATGCGAATGAAAGTGCAAATATAATTTTGAAGAACATGTTTTTTTTTTGTTTTTTTTTTTTTTACCAAGTTCTATAATTCATGGATATATGATTAAAAAGTAAGACACACATTGTCACAAATTTTCAATAAGTGAATTTCAAGTGAACATGCTACCAGCTAAACATGCGCGCGTGCGCGCACACACACACACACACACACACACACACACACCAGCTAGTCACTTTGATATAATGCATGCTCCAAGATTTCAAAATCAGATTTTTTTTCTCATATCTTTTAGTTCATATGCAATTGAAACCACACTCATAATGCAGCTTCAAGCAACATTGACTCTCTTAATCCTTCTTCTTCTTCCTAAAAGACTGGTTCACTCAAAAAATGAGTAGGTCACCAGCGCGCATGTTAAAAAGTAAAATAAAATAAAATAAAATGTGTCTCAGCCTGTTGGCCCCTGGAGCAAAATTTGGCAACAAGGGTTGCACACGATATTCAAAAGTTAAAAGCAATGGCCAGATTCAGGCCCAGGTAACAGTAATAATAGTTAATGAGTTCATTTTTTGTTTACTTTTTTTTTTTTCCTTTTTATCTCATTCATTTATGTATTTATTTGATTCTATTCTTCCATTGATTTCTTTTGTTCATTTTGGTACAACAGTACTGAAAATTAAATCAATACATCTGCTACTTTCACTTTTCATCGAGGTCTCAAACCAGAGTTATCGTCCCTGTCGAAGTTACAGTTGTCAAATTTTAATCTTTATTCGTAATTTTCACTCATAAAAATTACAAACCTTTTAAACTGAAGTTTGAACGAACCTAGGGAAAAGTTATTCCATGAAATTGTTTTAAAAAAAAAAGGTTGATCACCGATTGCAACCACTCACGGGAGCTAACAAACACCACTCGACCGAGCACATGTCTCCCATTATCTGATGAAAAAAAAAATCACTTCTAAAAGATTTCCAAAGTTAAGAAATACGAATTTCATAAAACTAACAGGGCAAGGGTTTAAACAAATCAATAGTTCGCTTACTTACCAAGATCACGCTCAAGATCGTTGAGATCCATCGGTTTAACCTCGCCACTCGACTCAGACATCGTGCCGGCCTCGGACGCCATCGTTGTCGGAATGCTGAATGACAATTGGCCAAGGCCTAGGGCCTACCGGGTTCTCTCTCTATCCTCGCCGGAGCCTATACACACAGTAGGCTGTGCATCCGTAACGAGAAAGAGCATTGATTTTTCAACAAAACGAGTGGTCTTTTAACATGTTTCTTAAGAATTACCCATATTGCCATTCTTTTGAAGTTTATGCTAGTATTTCGGCACAAAATTTGCGGCACTTAAAGGAAAAGAAAAAAAAAAAACTATGATGAAATTTATACCATTCGATTCTGCAGGCTTTCCTGTTTCACATGGTACCAAAACCGTCGCTATGCATATATTTTGTCAAAGTTCCGAACACTTTTCCGGACGGTGCTGTTTTCCGGTTATGGATAGCCCGCGGCTCGAATCGATGCTGAAGTTCCCCGACGGAGTGTTTGGTTTGTGTGTTTAGATCGTTCACAATAAAAAGCACTTCTAAAAATGGAAACACACAGACTTCATGTTAGAGGTTCATTTTAGATGTGGAGATATTTTTAATTTGACAGTGTTGAGTAGTTGAGGAGTATGAACAAGTTGAAATTGTTTCAAAATGGAGCGACTGATGGCGGAGAACGAAGCAAAATTAAGAAAGAGTGGGGTTAGTTGCCGCCAAGGACATTGACAAAGTACAGGACAAGACACAATGCATTTCGACCTCTTGGGTCTTCTTCAAGTAAAAAAAAAAAATCACATTTAACCTTTAGGACAGTACAAAGAACGAAGAGAGACTTATCTGATGTCCATGTGGTGTGCTGTGAAGAATGGCCGACAGAAGCTTCTGTCGGCCATTCTTCACAGCACACCACATGTACATCAGATAAGTCTCTCTTCGTTCTTTGTACTGTCCTAAATTGGAAATGAAATGAGCAGGAACAGTAAACAAGTGGGGTAGTCTTTGCTCCCATCAGGAAACCTAACACAAAGTAACTTTTATTCAAGACTGGCACAGCCTTTTAAACTTGAATAAAGTCAAATACAAAGACGAACAATCTAATAGTGGGGGGGGAAAACAAGCGCAGGCCAACAACTAACTTGTCTTCATAGTAATGACTTGGCAAAACTTTGAACTTAAGGGGGGGGGGGGGGGGGGGGGGGGGGAGGCGGCAGGAGGTTGAAGATGTAAAAAACTGGGAACATGAAATTAAGAAAATATGAAAACTCTTCACTGGCTGCATAAGGGAAGCATCGCAATCCCTTCTAAATCTGATCATTTTTTTTTTTTTTTTTTTTTTACTTGAAGAAGACCCAAGAGGTCGAAATGTATCGTGTCTTGTCCTGTACTTTGTCAATGTCCTTGGCGGCAACTAACCCCCACTCTTTCTAAAAGTTGAAATTGGCAGTTTTCACTAGTTCCGCTGCCTGTTAGCCATGGCTACTGTTAGGCTGGACCAACCTATAACTCTCTCTCTCTTGGTATTTATGGCTGGATTGTCACTTAATTAATAATTGTAGTCTTTGGTAGTGTATGAACGGTTTCAAGAAAAAAAAAATGGAGGAAGATTATGATGGCGTCTCTCTCTCTCTCTCTCTCTCTCTCTCTCTCTCGCACGCACACAGACACACACACACACACACACACACACACACACACACTGCACACATGCACATACACACACCATGATAATAAGTGTTATGATGCTTATTGATGCTAGGAATTCTTTGATTATTGATGCTAGGAATTCTTTATTGCTTACTGATAACTGAATGTAGACTAATACTGTTCGTTCTCGTCTCGCCTTGTAACCACATCATGTAAATGTAAAAGAAAGGAAAAAAAAAATGTTGATCATATTATTGATGCATTGTAGTTGTCTAATTATCATCCTTAGCAGGTTGTTGTATGTTAATATTTTACAAAAGGAAATGTATCTCTCTCTCTCTCTCTCTCTCTCTCTCTCTCTCTCTCTCTCTCTCTCTGTCTCTCTCACCCCTTTGATACGAGGATCGCTTATTCTATATTTGTGTGTGCTGATTTTTTTCTTCTTTGTAATCAGTCTCTTTATTCTTGTTTGTTGTTGTTTCAATCGCCACCCCCCCTCTTTTAAATTCATCTTCGCTGTAAATGTTTATGGATGAACTTTTTAATATTGTGAAGATATGTGTGTTTTGTTAAAGTTTTGTAAGTCTTGGTCGCTAGTCATACTTACTTAATCCCCTAGCAGGGCAAGGGCCAGATGGAAAAATGCATGTTTTTTGCTTATCTGTTACCCTTGGAAAAGATTATCATCAACATCATCATCTCTCTCTCTGTCTCTGGCTCCTGTCTGCTCTGTGGTCTCTCTCTCTCTTTCTTCCTCTTTCTCTCTCTCTCTCCTCTCTCTCCTCCCTCTAATGCGCGCACTATGCATTCTCTCTCTCTCTCTCTTCTCTCTCTCGATCTCTCTCTCTCCTCTACCTCTCTCCTCTCTCTCTCTCTCTCTCTCTTTGCCAGCCTGTCTCTGTTCTCTGTAAAACCATCTCACATTCTGCAGATGATGTTCCTTCGTCTTCTCTCGCTTCTCTCTGTCTCTGTCTCTCGCACTCAAGTACAGATCGTGTTGCCGCTACGCAGCGCCGCAACGCCCGGCAGCACCAACACGAGTCACAACCACACAGAATACCAACCAGCACCCCACTGCACACACGAGCACAAGACAGTCCACGGCACCAAGTCTGAGAGAGATCGACGTATACCGAATGCGTGCAATTGTATGTTTGACAGACGAGACGTGGGCTTAAGAGCACTTGTATCGCGTTTCAAAACTAGAATAGTCGCACAATTCTTAGTAGGGATTGATGATGATGAGACTCAGCAGATGAGCTTCAATTTAGTTAACTTATTGATTAACACGTTAAGGGAGACAGAATTACCGTATGCGCATCGTACTCCATCGCGCATTTGATCCTCTTCTTGTAACGCGATCAGTCATGTACAAATGCTTGTGTTCCATGTCTGGAACATCATTCCGACATGCATGTGTCCTGGATTAGATTTTGTACGACGCGACAGATACTACAAAACTTTTCATCAAAGCACATTAGCGTCACATGTTACAAGTCCATGGGGAACCATTAGTACAGAGAAGTCGTAACTGTTAATCTCTCTCCTCTGTGCAGTGTCTCTGTTCTCTCTCTCTCCAGCTTCTCTGTTCTGTTCATAGACTCTTGCTCTCTCTTTCACATGAGCTCATATTAATGGGAAAAGAATGTGTGCGATCCCACTATATTCTATCCCATTTCATGTGCAAGATTTTTTCTGTTCTTATACTATAATTTTATAAAGGATGAATATTTATCCCTTCTGTTTTGATCATTTCAACTCGCCATATACCGTAATAAGGACCCCAAAAGTTTAAAAAAAAAAATCAGATTTACATTCTTTATCTTACCAACACACATGTGAATTATAGAAGAATATTATGGAGCTGAATTTCTGCTTTTCTTTTCCTCGCCAATCACTATCATAGTGCACGAGCAACCTACACGTACATAGGTTCGCATAGAGTACTAGAGACCAGTGACGAGATAGTACAGTTCCTTGGTAAATATTAACATACAAAACCTGCTAAGTAATTATCCAACTACAATGCACTTTATCAACATTTTTTTCCCTTTCTTTTACATTTACATGATGTGGTTACAAGGCGACACGATGAACAGTAATAAGTACTACATTCATTTCAGTTAAGCTACAATGAATTCCTAGCATCAATAATCAAACAATTATAGATATGTTGTGTGTGTGCATCAGTGTGCATCAGTGCTGTAGTGCTGGCTCGCCATGCGTGCGGTTGTATAATATATATGGTCGTGTGAACCGTGTGTGGTGTGTGTGTTGTGAGATGCGAGGAGAGAGTCTGTTGCGAACGGAGTTAGAGGTAGAGGAGAGAAGGAGAGGAGAGATGCCATCATAATCTCCTCACCTACATCCCCCATTTTTTTCTGAACTGTCATACAATAATCAAGTACTACAAATAATTAATTAAGTGACCAACCTCCCTCCAAGAAGAGATAGTTATAGGGCCGGCCTACAGATAAGAACAGGGCTAACAGGAAGCGCTATGAAAAAACTGCCAATTCTCTCTCTCTCTCTCTCCTATCCTTTCATCTTTTGGTCTCTCCTCACATCTCTGCTCTCTCATCTCTCTCCTCTCTCTCTCTGGTGTCTGTCTTGTTCCTGTCTCACTTGATCTGCTTGCCTTGCTGCCACTAAGGTCTCTCTCTGACTAGTCGGTCTCTCTCGGTACGAAGGGGTCTGCTCCTTTGTCTTATCGTCGCACTCCCCACCCGTCAGCGGGGGGTCATCAGCTGTAATCTTCTGTCTGTCTGTTCTCCCTCATAAATAATCGGTATTGAGATGACATCTAATGTGTTTGTAGTCTTTAAAGGAGATCTGTGTACTTGGTATACGACATCAGTGCCTCATAGTCATGTGGACATTGTCTCGGCCCTGTCTTGTAAGTTCCCTGTCGCCCGGCGCCACGTCCCCGGCCCCCTCCCCTCTCTGGGTCCCTACCGTACCACACTTGCTGTCTCTCACAGGTAAAATCTTTGAGTTCCATATGAACCTTTGGGGAACTCGCTTGAAAAAAATCAAATACAATCAAATCAAGGGTTAGGGGGGGAAAAGGAGAAGGGAGAGGAAGGAGGGAAGGGAAGTAAAAAAGGGGGGAAGGGGGGGAAATAGAAAGGGGGAAAAAGAAAAGAGGGGGAAAAAAAAGGGAAAGGAAAAAAGAAAGGGGGGGAGGGGGGAAAAAAAAAGGGAAAGGGGAAAGAGGGAAAGAAAAGGGAAAGGAGGGAAAAAGGGCAAGAAAAAAGGGGGAAAAAAGGGGGAAAGGGGGGGAGGAAAGGGGAAGGGAAAGAAGGAAAGGGAGGGGGAAAAAAAGGGGAAAAAAAAGGAAGGGGAGAAAGGGGAAGGAAGGAAGGGAAAGGGGAAGGGGGGAAAGAAGAAAAAAGAAGGAAAAAGAGGAGGGAAAAAAAAAAAAGGAAAGGGGAAAAGAGAAAAGGGGAGGAGAAGGGGAGAAAAAAAGGCAGAAAAGGGGATCAGGAGGGGAAAGGGAAAAAAGGGGGGGGGGAAAGGAGGAGGAAAGAAAAAGGGGAAGAAGGAAAAAGAAAGGGAAGGGGGAAAAGGGGGGGAAGGGGAAAGAAAGGAGAAAAGGAAAGGGAAAAAAAAAAAAAGGGAGAAAAAAAAGGGGAAAAGAAGAAGGAAAGGGGGGGAGAAGGGAGGGGAAAAGGGGGAAGAAGGGGGGGGGGGAGGAAGGAAAAAGAGGGGGGGGGAGGGGAGGGAAAGGAGGAAAGAGGAAAAAGGAAGAAGGGAGGGAAGGAGAGAAGGGGGAAAAAGGAAGGGGGGGAAGGAAAGGGAGGGGAAGGGGGAAGGGGAAAAAAAGAAAAAAAGGGAAGGAAAAAGGGGGAAGGGAAGGGAGGGGAGGGAAAAGGGGAGGAAGGAGGGGAAGGGAGGAAGGGGAGAAAGGGGAAAAGGGGAAAAAAGAGGGAAGAAAAGGAAGGGGAAAAAGAGAGGAGAAAAGAGGGGGGGGAGAAAGAAAGGGGGGAAGGGGGGGAGGGAGGAAGGGGGGAGGGGGGGGAAAGGGAAAGGGGAGGAGGGAAAAAGGGGAAGGGAGGAGAGGGAAGGGAAAGGGGGGGAAAAAAAGGAAAGGGAGGGAGGAAAGAAGGAAGGGAAAAAGAGGGAGGGAAGGAAAAAGGAAAAAAGAAGGAGAAAAAAAGGGGAAGAGGGAAAAGGGAGGAAAAAAAAGGAGAAAAAAGAAAGAGAAAAGGGGGAAAAGGAAAGGAAGAAGAAAGAGAAAAGAAAAAGGGAAAAAGGGGGAGGGGGGAAGAGAAGGAAAAGAAGAAGAAGAAGGGGAGGAAAAAGAAAAGAGGAAAGAGGAAAAGGGAGAAGAAAAAAAGAAAGGAGGGTAAAAAGGGGGAAAGGGAAGAGGAGAAAGAAAAAAAGGGAAAAGGAAAGGAGGGGAACAGGAGAGGGAAGAGGGAGGGGAAGAGGAAAAAGGAAAGGGGGGGGAGGGAGGGGGAGGGGAAAAAGAGGGGGGGAGAGGGGAAAAAAAAGGGGAAAAAAAGGGAAAGGAAAAAGGGGGGAAAAGGGGGAAGAAAGGAGAAGGGGAGGGAGAAGGGGGAAAGGGGAGGGGAAGGGAAAAGGGGAGGAGGGGAGGAGAAGGGGAGAAAGAAAGGAAGGAGAAAGAGAAGAAAGGGGGAAAAAGGGGGAAAAAAAGGGGAAGGGGGGGGAAAGGAGGGGAGAGGAAGGGGAAAAAAAAGGAGAGGAGAAAGGGAAGAGGGAGGGGAGAGGGGAAGGGAGAATTAGGCGGGAAAGGGGGCGGCAAAGGCAGGGGAGGGGGAAAGGGGGCGAATGGGGAAGGGAAAGAAACAGGAAGGGGAAACGGGGGATCTAATAGGGGAAAGGAGCGGGGTCTTTTAAAAATAGAAAAAAAGTGAGAAGAGGGGAGGAAATTTCAGCAAAAGAAAAGGGAAAAGAAGGAGGGAGGAAGACTAGAAAAGGAAACGCAAAGGGAGAAAAAGAGCGAACGGAGTTAAGGGTTGGAAAAGAGGAGAGAAAAGAAAGATAAAAGAAAGAGAAGGAAGAGGGAGGGGTGGGGGGAAGTGGAAGACAAATGGGGAGCAGGTTGGAAAGGAAAACATAGATCAGGGGCAGAGGTGGGGGAAGATGAAGGGGGAGAGAAAAAAGGATGAAAAGGGAGGGAGAAAAAAATGAACAGGGGACAAACAGGGACGAAGGGAAGAGATGGAAAAGGAGGGGGGATGGAAGGGAAGGGGTAGAAGGAAGAAAGGGAAAGGGGAGGGGAATGGAGGGGAGAAAAGGGTAGGGGAGGAAAAAAAGGGGGTGGGGAAGGGGAGAAGTGAGGGGGGACAATGAGGGGGGGAGGAGGGGGGGGAGAGAAGGGGGAGGATGGGGGGGAGAAGGAAAGTGGAACAGAAAGGACTGACACTGTCGGGAGGAGGAGGGAGAGGAGTGGAGAAAGGAGGGCGGGGGAAAGGAAAGAAAAGAGAAGAGTGAAAAAAAGGAAAAAGAAAAGAAAGGGAACTCTGGGGAAAGAGAGGAAGGAAGTAGGGGAGAAGGAGATGAGGAAAACAAAGGAGAAAGGAGAAAAGAAAAAAAAAAAAAAAATCTGGGGAGGAAGGAGAAAAGGGAGGGGGGAAAAGAGAGGGGGGAGAGGGGAAAGGATGAAGAAAGGGGGAAGGGGAGGAGGGGAGGGGGCAATAAGGGGGGAGAGGGAGTCTCTAGGGGGAAAGAAGAAGGGGAAATCTAGTAGATGGTCACTAGGATTCCCTGCCCCCAAGGAGGGGAGGGGGAGGAAAGGGGGAGGGGAGAGAGGGTGAGACATAGGGGAAGAAAGGGGGGGGGAGAGGGAGGGGGGGAAGGAGGGGGGGAAAAGGAAGGGGGAAAAGGAGGAAAGAAAGGAGAGGAAGAGAAAAAAAAGGGAGGGGGAAAGGCTGAGGAGAGGAGGGGAAACTGAAAAGAAGATAAGAAAGGGAGGAGGGAGGAGGGAAAAGGGGGGAAAAAAAAAAAGCTCAGGAGAACATGAAAAAAAAAAAGTGGGGAGAAACATGACGGAAGGGGAGTTGGATGGGGAGTAAGCAAAATGTGGGACCAGACGAGAAGGATAGAAAGAAAAAAAAAGGGACCTAGTAAAGGGAGAGGGAAGAAGAGGGCAAGAAGAAAAAAAGACGGCAAAGAAGGGAAAAAGTGTTGCTAAGTAAAAACAGGGAACAAAAGGAAAAGTGAGAAAAGAGGAGGAATCAATCCCAGGCAAAACGGCCGCAGAGTGTAGATAAAGTGTTCAGATTAAGAGAATGGGCAGTTCACTGAGCAAGTCATAAAATGTTTCAATTGAACTTTTTAGGTCCAGAAGGGACATTAATGGTAATGGTCCTGTGTCACTCATAATTGCCAGAGAACACTCTCACCATCAAAACCTTATCGTCTCGCGCATCACACTGAAGGTCTGTCAAAATGCATACTGCATGAGAACGGTCTTCTGTTGCGTATGCTGGACGGTATCCCCGAACGCCAAAAAGGATGTTGGTCTTCAAGTAACCTCAGAAAACTCCTCTCGTTGGTGTTTATCGGTTGTCCGTTAAAGCCCGTGAACGGCCCAAATCTGTCTAGCTCTAGACAGCTCTTCAGAACTACTGTTTTCGATGCCGAATCTGGGCACAGAACTAAATAAAATCTTGAAGATACACATAGACATACTGTGTCTCTCTTCTTTGTTGTCCAGAATTTTGAGTCCCTGTGTAAGTGCGAATCTGCAGCAATGGATTAACTACAGAAATCTTTTTTTTTTTTTTTTTTTTTTTTTTTTTAATAAATCTTTTTAATCCCTTCAGCAAAATTATCATGAACATATATATGAACACATGTTAAATCATATGATACAATCAAAAATTCCTCTCACATTCACTCACTGTCTATAACATACATGTGTTTTTTAGCATATGAATCTATTATGATGTACGTGTTAAACCAACTTTGTATCCAAGAATTTGTGCCGTTAATTATGTTATAAAACTTCGTATTTGTCTAGGACTGAATACAGAATTTCATACATTACATCACAATCAGGTGGTCTGTGTGTGAATGAAAGAAAAAAATACAATTTCAGTATTGTAAATGTATGTTTCATATACTCCGTCTATGAAGTGTGTGTGTGTGTGTGTGTGTGTGTGTGTTTTTTTATAGTGGACAAAAGGGACAAGCAGAAAACAAAACAAAACAAAACAAAAACAACAACAGCAGCAACAACATCAGCAAACAAACAAACAAACAAACAAACAAAATATATATATATATGTACACACATATATATATATATATATATATATATATATTATATACATACATACATACATATATATATATATATATGTACACATATATATATATATATACACACATATACATACACACACACACACATATATATATCTATATACTGCTTTGGGAGTGCTGTTAGATTCTTTTTCGAGCCCTTGGCAGTCGGAACACCACAGAATTATGGACTGTGGTGTGTCTCTATCTGACGCCAAGAGCATAGACACAATCAGCCGTGTCTCCCTGATGAGTCCGATTCAGCGGACGAAAGGCCTCGGAGCAGGCAGTACATATAGATCTGTCTTCGAGAGAGGTTGCGATAGTGTCCTCATGCAGTTAGTGAAAGGGTTTTTCATATTTATGATATACATTTTTCCTATTTACTTCATCTTAATTTTTTTTTCCTCTCAATTTCAAATCTTTGCCAAATCATCATTAGATCTGTCTTCGAGAGAGGTTGCGATAGTGTCCTCATGCAGTTAGTAAAAGGGTTTTCATATTTATGATATATATTTTTCCTATTTACTTCATCTTAATTTTTTTTTCCTCTCAATTTCAATCTTTAGCCAAATCATTACTGTAATGATGGAAGAATTGTTAACCTGCACTTGTTTTCCCCCTCTACTTAATTGTTCAGCATTATATATATATATATATATATATATATATATATACATACATACATACAATACACACACATACATATATATGTATAAAATTTGAAAAAAATATTTCAATAGTTGAACAATTCTCAAAAAGTGTACTCAGTCGCAATCCAATAAACACAAAAACAGACTAACAAAAAAGACACGCTCACACACACACGCTCACACATACACAAATAATTTGAAATATATACCATTGTCAGTTATTAGATTGGTGGGCACATGGAGAGATTTCAAATGAATGTCTACATCTTTAATATACTGTATATGGATGGTGCTAAAATATAAATGCATTTTGAGTTTAGCTTTTTCAGTTTCAGTCATTGTCTTTTCATTTAATATTCCACAGTGTTGTATTCAGCAAATCACTTTCCATCCTTCTTATATTCCCTTTTGCTCTTCCTACTTTAAATCTTATTTTCCTGGTACATGTACACTGTTTGCCATTTTCTGAGTGCATTTTCTCCGTGGGCACAGTCCAGACAGCTTCCAGAACCCCCATCCACTAATGTTTTAGGGACACTCTCAAATTTATATATTGGATGAAGGCCCCTAAAGCCCCCCAGACTGTACCACTGGGATCAGCATGCATACAGATTCATAGATTACTTACAGAGACAGTAGCTCAA
>JADBJO010001558.1:340000-342500 GCA_016801955.1 Conus betulinus | reverse complement strand
CGTCCCTGGTTCAATGCCTCCTGCGTTCCTGGTGAGGGCTGGAGGTGGGAACAAGGCTAAAAGTACTGTTAGAGCCAGGCGTACGATTGAAAACGGATCAAGAAGTAGGGTTAGGCTGGAAGTAGCGTCAGAAAGACACTACAGTATGGGCTAGAAGTAGCGTCGGCTAGAAGTAGCATCAGAAAGAAACTACAGTTATGGGCTAGAAGTAGCGTCAGGAAAGACACTCTCTAGAAGTAGCGTCGGAAAGAAACTACAGTTATGGGCTAGAAGTAGCGTCGGAGGAAGACACTCTAGAAGTAGCGTCAGGAAGAAACTACAGTTATGGGCTAGAAGTAGCGTCAGGAAGAAACTACAGTTATGGGCTAGTAGTAGCGTCAGGAAGAGAAACTCTAGAAGTAGCGTCAGGAAGAACTCTAGAAGTATGGGCTAGAAGTAGCGTCGGTTATGGGCTAGAAGTAGCGTCAGAAAAAACTACAGTTATGGGCTAGAAGTAGCGTCAGGAAGACACTCTAGAAGTAGCGTCAGGAAGAAGAAACTACAGTTATGGGCTAGAAGTAGCGTCAGGAAAGACACTCTAGAAGTAGCGTCAGGAAGAAACTACAGTATGGGCTAGAAGTAGCGTCAGGAAGACACTACTTATGGGCTAGAAGTAGCGTCAGAAAGAAACTACGGTTATGGCTAGAAGTAGCGTCAGGAAGAAACTACAGTTATGGGCTAGAAGTAGCGTCAGGAAGAAACTACAGTTATGGGCTAGAAGTAGCGCGTCAGGAAGAAACTACAGTTATGGGCTATGTAGGTCGGAAAGAAACTAGAAGTAGCGTCAGAAGAAACTACAGTTATGGGCTAGAAGTAGCGTCAGAAGACACTCTAGAAGTAGCATCAGAAAGAAACTACGGTTATGGGCTAGAAGTAGCGTCGGAAAGAAACTACGGTTATGGGCTTGAAGTAGCGTCAGAAAGAAACTACGGTTATGGGCTAGAAGTAGAATCAGAAAGAAACTCTAGAAGTAGCATCAGAAAGAAACTACGGTTATGGGCTAGAGGTAGCGTCAGAAAGAAACTCTAGAAGTAGCGTCAGAAAGAAACTACGGTTATGGGCTAGAAGTAGCGTCAGAAAGAAACTCTAGAAGTAGCGTCAGAAAGAAACTAGTGTTTATGGGCTAGAAGTAGCGTCAGAAAGAAACTAGTTATGGGCTAGAAGTAGCGTCAGAAAGAAACTACAGTTATGGGCTAGAAGTAGCGTTAGAAAAACTCTAGAAGTAGCGTCAGAAAGAAACTACGGTTATGGGCTAGAAGTAGCATCAGAAAGAAAACTACGGTTATGGGCTAGAAGTAGCGTCAGAAAGAAAGTTATGGGCTAGAAGTAGCATTAGAAGTAGCGTCAGAAAGAAACTAGCTAGAAGTAGCATCAGTCAAAAGAAACTACAGCTATGGACTAGAAGTAGCGTCAGAAAAAAAAAAAAAGAAAAAAAAAAAACCTACAGTTATAGGCTAGAAGTAGCGTCAAAAATGAAATACGATCATTATTAGATTTGGGGGCTACTAGAGTTGGGGTTACGGTTTCAGCTGGAGGCGCGGTGTGTGACAGGTTCAAGAGTTAGACGGAAAAGCTGTGTTAAGGTTAAGGCGAGAGGTTTGGGTATGTTACAGATTTGATACATCCCGGGTTATGGTTAGAAGTGAGAGAAGGGTTTTTGGTTAAGAAGTAGGTTTTGGGTAAAAAAAAAAAAAAAAAAAAGAGGGGTTAGGATGGTACATATTGAAACTGCGACGTATTATGCATATCCCACCCCCACCCCCACAAAGACGTTACAAGACTCTGGAGCCGCTCTTCAGAGGAGAAGATCTGTATTATCCAGATCCTCTTTCTGACAACAGTACTATAATTCTAAAGAACTACCTTCGAAACTAACCTTAATGAATACAAAAAAGGCATTCAATATTCAGTCTTGTAATGTTAGATATCCAATCAATTAGGACATACATACACACAGATTAATAATATATAGAGTAGGATCAACCCAACTGAGCTGAATAAATAGGCCCTACGTAGTATATAGTCTTTAAAGATTCAGAAATCAAGATGCGAGCTTTCTGTGTGTTGTTGTTGCTCTCTGTCTTCGATGGCATTTTTCTTTAAATACTTTTGTTGTTGGTGGTGGTGGGTGTGGGAATAGGAATGTGGGCGTTTCTGTCAGTCACACAAATTATTGTCGACTCTGCCTTTCTTTCTATGTCCCATTGTTATCTTTATCTCGGTATAAGATGTACCTTGCATCCTTGCATCCATAGCCGGCCAGTTGTGTTTCTGTCTCTCCTCTATCTCCCATGCTGGTTGAAAGACGTAAAACTGAAGACCACATCACACGGCATCCGCCTTCCCACCGCTGCACGGTTGGGTACTGCCAGCCTGATCAGGTGCAGTCAAGTGGAACCACCTCAAAGAACTCAAAGCGGGTCCGCTGAAGGAAGCTCCGAGGTCAGTCTTTGATAGCTGT
>JADBJO010001558.1:325000-335000 GCA_016801955.1 Conus betulinus | reverse complement strand
CATTTTCTGTATTAACGTTCCTTGTGTGATGAACTGAGATCTTGTCTTCTGACTACTAGTAATAAACAATGTCAAACTCAGATCTCAAAAGAACTTTTTGAATACAGCTGAAAGCAGTTTGCTCACGCCATTCTCTCTCTCCCCCTCCCCCCCCCCCCCCACCTTCCCCCAAAGTATAACGATTTTTTTTTTGTTGTTGTTGTAAAAAATATCAGCACATTTGTGAGCACATGTATCTTCACTGTTCCTTTGTTTTTGTTTGTTTTACTTGTTTTGTTTATTTCGTTGGTTTTGTTTAATGTTCATAACTCTGTTGATGATTTTTACGACAAACACGAAAGTCTGAACTTTGAAGTTTAATAGTGGTAGTAGTAGTAGTAGTAGTAGTAGTAGCAGCAGCAGCAGCAGCAGCAGCAGCAGCAGCAGCAGCAGCAGCAGCAGCAGCAACAGCAGCAGCAGTGGTTCTAATATTTGCTTTTGAGTCACTATAGTGGGAATGGTTAAGAGAGAGAGAGAGAGAGAGAGAGAGAGAGAGAGAGAGAGAGAGAGAGAGAGAGAGCGCCGAAGGTGCCACTGGAACCTAGATAAGCACTGTCTTCAACTGCCAAACCGATCGGTCGCGAGCAATCCTGCGAGGCCTTTTGTGTGTAGTAAAAATACTATTAGCCTCAGCAGCAGCAGCAGCAGCAGCAGCAGCAGCAGCAGCAGCAGCAGCAGCAGCAGCAGCAATAATAACAGCGGTGATCATTGCCATAGAATTGTGGTTGTGCTGGTAGTGGTAGCGATACTTTGGTGGCGTGATACCGATGTCAGAGACAACAGATCATAACGCTATCAATAGGGGTATCTTAGCAAGACTGATGGTGTCAGCACTCTCAGCGGTATCAACTATGGCAGCAGCATCGATGATGGTATCAACACAGTAGTAGCAGCAACAGCAGTAGCAGTGGTGGTAGTAGTAGTAGTAGCAGCAGCAGCGATAGTTGTGGAGCAGCAGCAGTCGCAGCAAGCGACAGCAAATCAACGTTTTCACTCCATAATCTTCACCTGCACACATCTTATCCGCCGTTGCTGCCAAGAGTCACTAACGTTTGGATGACTTGCAAATGGCCAGAGAATACACGAACGGTCCAGCTGACATTGATCCCGCTCGTGACAGAGGGGGGTGGGGAGGGGGGGGTGGTGAGGGGGGGGGGGGGGGGGGGGGGGCAAATGGAAAAGGCATGTCACGGCAAGCGACTTGACAGCTCTGCTGTAATCTGAGCCAGTAGATGTTTGCAGAGTGTATACTGAGGGATTAGGACGAGGTTTGTGGGTTGTTTGTGTGCTGCCTGCTCTCTCTCTCTCTCTCTCTCTCTCCTCTCTCTCTCTCTCTCTCTCTCTCTCTCTCTCTCTCTCTCTCTCTCTCTCTCTCTCTCTCTCATGTCCATCTTATTTGCATCATTAGGCTCAGCAAAGACTAAGTGGAAGAATAGGCTCTACCTAAAATTTCGATCCCCGATTCAATCTCTCTCTCTCTCTCTCTCTCTCTCTCTCTCTCTCTCTCTCTCTCTCTCTCTCTCTCTCTCTCTCCCCCCCCCCCCCTCTTCCCCCCCTCTCTCTCGTCGAGTCTGACGTTGCCACCTCCCCCCCAACCCCCTGTCATTTTGTCCCAGTGTCATTTTCCCTTGTTTTTGTTGTCTGATGTCGTTACTTGCTGCCAGTGTTGTTGCTGTATTTGTTAGAACGGATGAATCTCATCCATGTTTATTTATGGGGGTTTTGTGTCATGGCGGGTGTTGGGGGGTGGAGGGTAAGGAAGAGGGAAAGGAGAGATGGAGGGAGGCCGCTTGTTGATGTAGAAATACATCCATGCGGCGTTGTTATCCCCCCCTGGTAGTGTGTTGCTGTTTGCTGCCGCTGCTGGGTAATTTGATGCTGCTGCTGCTTGCTGCTTCACATTTGTATGGTCATTTGTATATCTTAAACAACATGAATTCTTGAAGACATTCTTAAAAGCATTGACATTTTGATGAAGATATTGAAACACTGAAAAGAAAAATCTTGGAGGTTTGATGAAGATATTGAAACACTGAAAAGAAAAATCTTGGAGGAGGCGTTGTGGAAGATTAAGGAAACCAGAAGACCTTTAAATGTTGAAAACGTTGACATGTGGAAGATTTCAAAAGTTGTACAGATTTTTAAAATCATCATGGCCCATAGTCTTTGAAATCTTGAAACAGCCTAGAATTGAAACAAAATCCTGAAGACCGTGAAATGCTAGAAGAAAACCCACTGAAGTCTTGGAAGACATGACTTTGATACCAGAGCATAGCATATCATAGCATAGCATACAATACATACCTTAGCATAGCATAGCATAGCATAGCACAGCACAGCACAGCACAGCATAGCATAGCATACCATACCATACCATACCATACCATACCATACCATACCATACCATACCATACCATACCATACCATACCATACCATTAAAAGCATTATCATTATTTTCGTTTTATATATATCGTTCTCTCTCTCTCTCTCTCTCTCTCTCTCTCTCTCTCTCTCTCTCTCTCTCTCTCACACACACACACACACACACACACAACACACACAGCACAACACACACACACACAACACAACACAACACAACACACACACACACACACACACACACACACACACACACACACACACCACACACACACACAAAGAAATAACGTGTTGTTTCTAGAATTACTGCAAAGAAATAATCCTTCCTGACCAACTCAAGAAAGCACATTTATTTGACGGAGACAGACAGCGGAGACATTCTATATCAAGTGAGACTAAAAGAAAATAATGGGAAAAAAATTTTTTTTTCAAAACGTAGAAAAAGTGGAGTGACCTCTAAAATACAAATTCACAAAAAAGTTTCAAGAAACGTCTACACAAAAAAAATCATGTCTCAGTTCTTCGATTCTTTAAATGAAAAAATCATAAACATCTGTTCACAAACTCTTCCGGTAGCCGCGATTTGAACACACCCATCTGAAGAACCACTCCATTCTCTCTCTCTCTCTCTCTCTCTCTCTCTCTCTCTCTCTCTCTCTCTCTCTCTCTCTCTCTCTCTCTCTCTCTCTCTCTCTCTCTCTCACACGCCGAATCTCCATTGACCACCCCGTGGTGGTCCACAACTTACACAGACGAATTACTCCATACCAGCTCATACCCCCTCATTTCATAGGTCGTGAACTATCGCTATGAACCCAGCCACCTTACGCACCCCCCCCCCCCCCCCCCCCCCCCCCTCCTCACACACACACACACACACACACACACACACACACACACACATACTCCCTCCCCGTTCCTCTCCTCCTTTCCTCAGCACCCTACCACCCCACCCCACCCCCCACCTATCCTCCTTCTTCGCCCCCCCCCCCCCCCCCCCCCCGTCTTACCAAAAAAAGTCTTCTCAGCCCCCCCCCCCCCCCCGTCTTACAAAAAAAAGTCTTCTCAGCAGGGAGGCCGAGGTCCAGAACCAACCGAAAGTCCAAAAGGGGGGGGGGGGGGGGGGGGGGGAGTGTACCAGGAACGGGGAGCATTCGGGGTGGATGGGTGGGATGCTTGGGTGCCGATCGGGTGGAGTTAAGCCGTTTGAGAAGAAAGGGGGTATCATTACTACGGGTGCCCTTTCCTTCGGGGCTGAGCGGTTCTTCAAAGAGTGTGTGTCAACAGGGAACCAGTGGTCCGTGGTGACTGTGGCGGCAGCGCCGTGGGCCTGAGTTCCACTCCCTGTGGTTGGCGGATTGATTGACTGGTCGGTGTTAGGGGTCGGGCTGGGCTGGGTCGAGCTGGATCGCGCGCCTGGCGCTTGACGGTGTCTTGTTCCTTCATGTTTTGTGTGGAGGTTTTCTTTCTTCTTCTTCTGTGTTCTTGCCTCTTGCAGTTTTGTTTATTCTTTCTTTTGCTGTGGTAGTGGATTCTCTTCTTCTCCCCTAAATTCTTGTTCTTCTCCCCACTCCTCCTCCTCCTCCTCCTCCTCCTCCTCCTCCCGCCATCGTTACCTTCTTGTTCTTCCTCCTCCGCCACATTTCTCAGCTTCCTCTTCTACTCTTTCTCTTTCGTCTCATTCGTGACCTTTATCCTGTCAGTTATTTTCCATGCCCGTCATTGTTACTCTCTTTTCTTCTTTATTGTAGACGTTTCGAATACACATTCATAGAACGTTTCAATAAACAAGGATTGAGTTCAATCAACAAGACCATGATTATCATTGTACTCGTTCGATGAGAAACGTATATTGCAAGTCAGCCTCTTTCAGAAGACAAAAATCTGGGCCTCTCTCCCACACCCACATTGCCTCTCTCTCTCTCTCTCTCTCTCTCTCTCTCTCTCTCTCTCTTTTGACATCACCCTCTGTCCAGTAGGCCTTTAAACACACACACACACACACACCCACACCACACACACACACACACACACACACACACACACACACACACACACACACACACACACACACACACACACACACACACACACACACACACACACACGCACACACACACACACACACACACACACACACGCGCGCGCGCGCGCGCGCAGAGAGAGAGAGAGAGAGAGAGAGAGAGAGAGAGAGAGAGAGAGAGAGAGAGAGATGTACACTTTGACATGTAAGATGTTGATGATCTCCTACGAATAACAACAATACATAATGTACAGAAGGTCAGTTGTTTCACTGTAAGTTTGGCGCTGACCTATCTACAACGAACGATAAACTCTCTTGTTGCCATGCAATGATTTTTAGTTTACCGTGAAGCTTTCATGGGACTCTGAAACCCCAGGACGAAGATAACTTGGACATCCATCCATCCATTCCTAAAATGCCACACAAGTCACAATAATAAATGAACGTGTAAAACCTTAAATGTACTTGTACATAAATACATACCGAAGGGTAAAAACTACTGACTCAGACAAACCAGAACCTCTGAGAAATGACGTCAGAAGGGCTTAACGTGTCGATCAGTTCACTCAGTCTACGTAAGGCGAGTCCAGCTCAGACGAAGACCCTGAAGTGTAGCCCCCCCCCCCTCTTTGAAAGAACCGCCTTTTCCTCCGGTTCACCCGGCCAGAGTGACTCACCGTCCGGCACAAGGGTTAACCGCCATTTCCTCCCCGGAAGGGTGGAGGTGGAGGCGGGCGGGCGGGGGAGGGGACAGGAAGTCAAGGGTGTGATGGGAGTGAGGACCGGGAGGAACCGATGAAGTGAAAAGTCTGCCGTGGCGGCCATGGTCAGCGAAAGGTCAGTGAGCTGTGCAGACCTTGTCCACCACCGGACACCCACGTTGGTCAGTAGGTATAGCTGGGTTTCTACATTCCTCCCTTTCCTCTCCCCATCCCCGCACCCCCTAATCTCAATTCCCTCCCTGAAGTGTGAACGTGCGCTTCCAGTAATCACACATAAACATGCAGAAATTGAAATAGCAATGACCGCTTCTTATTTGTTTATGTTTTTCTCTTTTTTTTTTGGGAGGGGGGGGGGGGAGGAGTCAATAAAACATTAAAAAAAAAAATTAAGACAAAAATGTGCTTGTAGTAATTATTACACGTATAACAACTGAAATGACAAAGAGCACGTCTTGATTATTTTGGTCTAAGACAAGAAATTGATTCAAAAGAACAATTAACAAAATTATGCAATCAATCAAAAAATACTTAAATATGTTATCAATCAAAAAATACTTAAATATGTTATAAAGACGATGAGCAGTACAGCAGTTCTTCCTATGGGATGGAAGCTGAGACAAATGCCATTGTATTGTGACATTTAGTAAAGACGATGAGCATTACGGCAGTTCAGCCTATGGGATGGTAGCTGAGACAAATGCCATTGTATTGTGACATTTAGTAAAGACGATGAGCATTACGGCAGTTCAACCTATGGGATGGTAGCTGAGACAAATGCCATTGTATTGTGACATTGATGGCAAAATCGACAAATCCGGAAGAGTTGAGTTAATCAGAATACTGCGGTGCGGGTGCAAGGAAGACAAAGAGTTCATGTGATAGGCCTGATTTAGTTTGTATTGATAGTGTGCCTACCTTGAAGACAAAAGAGTTCATGTGATAGGCCTGATTTAGTTTGTATTGATAGTGTGCCTACCTTGAAGACAAAGAGTTCATGTGATAGGCCTGATTTAGTTTGTATTAATAGTGTGATTTACTTTGGACGATTTCAAATTTTAAAGACGAAAATAAAAGCTAACGTTCAAGTAAGTATAAGCGTTCAGAGCTTTTTAAAAAATTTCCTTGGGGGGGGGGGGGGGGGGGGGGGGGGGGGGAGCGTTTGCTTTTTTTTTTTTTGCTAATCGTCTCTTAATCTTGGTGGTTGTAATAAAAGTGCAGTTGTCTACATAGGCTTTAACTTATTGTTCCCATTCGTGAGTTGCGCTGTGTTTGTACACGAAGAATAAACAGTACAGATGCTAATTATATAGAACAGTTTGGATTTGATACTACTAATTGTTCCATATCACTCGACCTCTGGCTAAAACGTGTAAACAAGTGTCATTTGTTTCCGTGCTATCTCTCTCCCCCCATTGACTTATGAAAACTTGGTGCGTGATCATTTTAATGTTCACATACAAATCTAAGTAAAATCATAGAATCAAAAGCATTCCAGCCTTTTTTCTCTGTCAGGGCAGTCAGGCTTTGACCGTGTCCTTTGATTTGTTTGTTTGTGGGTCACTCCACTGCTGATGAAACTTCTCTGGCTGCCCGTTTCATCTTGAATTAATTCAAGTTTGGTGAGCTAGCTTCCCATTGTTTGGATGGCTGTTTACCACCCCATCTCTCCTTTCTTCTTCTAATCTATCAGCCCTCCAGCTCCCTCAGATTCAGTTCCGAAAGAAAATCTGCTGTCTGCCCACAAAACTACCATGGAATCATTTGTCCAAAAAACTATACCACTATCAAGCTCCCGTTATCTGGAACACACTCTGCCATCCTCTCCAAGAAATACATAAACCGTTAACACCTTCAGAACTGAAGACTTAGCCTTTCTCGTGAACTTCATGAGTTAACTCATCAACTGTAGAACAGAATGTAATGGACTGTGGCTGTTGCTGTTAATGTTCTGCTTGTTTGTTTGTTCGTTTGTTTGATTACAATTTTGACTGTTTGTTTGTTTGTTCGTTTGCTTGATTACAATTGTAAGATTGTCTGGTGTTAGCATGCACGTGTAGCGGATGCACTCTGAGGCTTTATTATGGGGCACTGCACGATATAAAAGTAGCAATTATCATCATCATCATCAGCAGCAGCAGCAGCAGCAGCAGCAGCAGCAGCAGCAGTAGCAGCAGCAGCAGCAACGTCATCATCACCATCATCACCATCATCATCATCATCATCATCATCATCATCATCATCATCATCATCATCGTCATCATCATCATCTGTCAAAGGTTTACACGAAAGCCATTTAACAGATTTTTACGAAACTGAACCGAAAGATAGAACATGACCCCAGGAGGATTCCACTGATTTTGGGCATGGATCTGCGAAGGGGGTGGGGGATGGGGTGGGGTGGGGGGGGGAGGGGTGGAGGGAGGTGGATACGGATCAACCAGCAGATGAAGGATCCGTTGGTTCTTGAGGCATGTTTGCACTTTTCCGAGATCCTTCCCAATTTCACAATGCCAAGAGTTTCGTTATGCTTCTGTGCTCCGAGTTTCTTGACGTTCCTCTGGCTGTTCCTCTTTTCGCAGCCAAGGCCAGGTCTTTTTGCATGTGCAGGCATGTGTGTCT
Source organism: Conus betulinus (assembly GCA_016801955.1). Taxonomy (NCBI): domain Eukaryota; kingdom Metazoa; phylum Mollusca; class Gastropoda; order Neogastropoda; family Conidae; genus Conus; species Conus betulinus. Next base: position 327,217 of record JADBJO010001558.1, on the reverse strand, counting down.
CCATACAACTCTGTCCCCTAGTGGAGAGTAGAGACCACAGACGTGGCAGAGGCAGACAGAAGATTTGAAGTCCCGGGCGGACAGCTTGACAGACGGGACTGGGCATAGCAACTCCGTCGTGTTGTGCATGATGGAGCAGGCAGACTTCGTGAGATCCTTGATGATTCAGATGACTACACTCTGCGCAGACGATCCTCGGCAGTTACGAGACTTATCACCCAAACAGACCCGTACATGGCACAAGACTTATTACCCAAACAGACCGTACATGACACAGGATTTCTCGCCCAAACAGACCGTACATGACACAAGACTTACCACCCAAACAGACGTACATGGCTGTCAGTACCGTCGTGTGTTTGGTGGTATTTAAACACAATAAAACACCACGACAGCCAAGTGTCGACAGCCAAGTGTTTTAATGCCCTGCACGCCACCACCACCCCCACCCCCCCCTTCCGCCCAGTTCCAATCGGCCTCCTTTACCCTGTCCCTCCCCCGTCACACACACACACACACACACACACACACACACACACACACACACACATGCGCGCGCGCACACACACACACACACACACACATGCAAACACGCGCGCGCGCGCGCACACACACACACACACACACATGCGCGCGCACGCACGCACGCGCACACACACACACACACACATACAGAGAGAGAGAGAGAGAGAGAGAGAGAGAGAGAGAGAGAGAGAGAGAGAGAGAGAGAGAGAGAATCGGCATCATCACGTCTTAGTTTTCCACAATCATTCAGTTAGCTGAGCTGCCCTCTCCGGTGACCACGTGCGCGTGGTTCTTCTCGTCCTTTGTTCTGCGAGGTCGGCCTGGCAGTCTGCACGCAGCCTTTGCCAGCAGGTTAATCACCGTGTGTACGCTTCAAACCTGATAGTTCAAACACAGTCAGCTGCGAACTGTAGCGAACTGACTGCCCACCCGTGAGCCGGAGGCAGACATGGGGCCAGTCAAATTATCAGGAAGCGGTGAATGCCTTCAATGTGCGCAATGCAAGTTCATGTAGCGAAAGGTGAAGATGTGTATCCTGTCCTCTCTATATCTTGCTCTGGTCTTTGTTGTTCTCGCAATCTTCTATAGTGTTTGGACCTGGGCATGATGTGAGACATAAACATTTTACAGCAGACTCCATGAAAGCCTTGTTGTTCAAGGATGCCCCACCTGGTACGATCTTCGAATTTCTGAAAAAGATTAACATTTTTCATCTGATCTAAGATTTTACAGAAGAAAGATTTTTTAACAAAATTTCCGGTGTGTTTTTAGAAGGCGTATTTGAAAGCGTTGTGTGAATGAATTTTTTTTTCCCAAATAGCTTGTGAGTTGACATCAACGCGGTGACAGCCCTGAGATGGCCGTTTGCGGTCGGCTGGACTGTAAGCAACATTACCTAACCATACCTTTGTTATTTACGCTATACCAATTTCGATTTCACTTTTGCTCTCACGTTTGTGATGAGTTGATTCTTCAGAAGGGACGCTTGCCTGGTCTTTTTGATGGACCCATGTTAATTGTTGCAGTTATTATTATTACTTTTTTTTTTACTGCTGGATACTTCAGGACACCGAAGTGTCTCGGCAGTAGCGGCAGTTCTCCTCCGGCGGGTGATCTCATGCGACTTCACACCGTCCCTGTGTCCTGCTTTTGTTTTCATTGTGACAGATCGATTTGATGTGAGTGTCGGTGTACATGGGGGTGCGTAGGAGATGTGTTAGACAGGGAAGTGGCAGGAATGGGGGGCGAGGGGGGGGGGGGGGGGGATGCAGGTGGGGAAGATGGAAAGGATAGTGGGAGTTGAAGTGGGGAAGGGCGGGGGTGGGGGTGGGGTCATTAACTCTGTGGGGCTGACGTCGATGAAAGAAAAAGAATACGGGACGTAAAACCCCTAACTCCGCTTTAAAGAAAGGAAGGCTGGAAGGAAGGAAGGACGGACGGACGGACGGACGGAAACAAAGGCAGGGAAGAAAGAATAGCCAGGTACCCGACTGATGGGCAATTAGACTGTCAGACAGAATAAGGACAGATTGGGAAATAACGATTCCTTCACAAGCAGACGATGTGAAACACACACACACACACACACACACACACACACACACACACACACACACACAGAGAGAGAGAGAGAGAGAGAGAGAGAGAGAGAGAGAGGAGAGAGAGAGAGAGAGAGAGAGAGAGAGAGAGAAA
>JADBJO010001558.1:317500-320000 GCA_016801955.1 Conus betulinus | reverse complement strand
TAATTAGAACTTCAAGATTCCTGTGACACGTGATTCGTTCGAACGGAATGCATGTGGTAGCAGAGAGCCGCGTCGTATTTCCATGGGGCAACTCTGAAGTGAGAACATGCGCATGCACGCAAGAGTGGACCCATGTAATGCATGTCCACAGTGAAGTTCACCGCAGCCTGCCTTTGAATGCAGGCATCAAGAAATAGCAGAGAACGCGTTCGCCAGGTCCAAGTGGAAAACATGATCTTACGCTTCCTGTTCATAAAGAATACAATTCTTCATAAAAAAGAAAATTAATCATATAATCATATATATATATATATATATATATATATGTGTGTGTGTGTGTGTGTGTGTGTGTGTGTGTGTGTGTGTGTGTGTGTGTGTGTGTTGAGAATTGAGCACACTGTGCAGGAAAGTGCATGTGTGATGGGAAAGTGTGGGGAAAGTGTACGCCTGTAGACTCACAATTTTTTTTTCTTTTTAACTTTCTATCCTGCATACTCCGACGACGACTAGCCACGTGACAGCCAAATGGCTGAGAGAAATATCCACCCCCAGCAACACGACTTTGCTTACCGCAGACTGAATTCACTGTCATTAATAGTTAATGGCAGACGTGGTTCGATTATGATTATCAGAATGAAAAGACTTTGTCAAAAGTACTACAGTTTCAAAAACATGCTTGCCAGTTATTCGTCCGATAAGGACCAGGAAGAAAAACATGGCTGCCAACTCCTTTGATAAAGCCGAAGAAGAACAAAATCACAACGAGTCGTGAAGGGGACACTGATAGCTCTGGGTCAAAGAACTGCATTGAAACATTTTACCAAGGAAAAAGTGTATGGCTTGTTCGAAGAAGATTTCGCCGAAGCGTTCTCTGTCACCTACCAATGCGAGACTTAGCAAATCATCTGGTGATGATACATGGTCTTTTGTTTTTCTCAGGCGGATCGCACGACCAGGCGATCTCACACGCAAACATCACCGCAGTTGAGCCGGCGCGAGCTAGTTTCTGGCAAGTTATTAGCCTTCAATTTCGAACCGAACGAGAACAGTTTGTTGTGTAAAATGATTTGAAGATCACTATCAAGCAAAGATTTAAGCTAAATATAGAACATGCCGACGTTCTGCCTGGATACAGATCAGACCTCAAGACTGGAATATTTATAAAGATCATAAAATCTTATATAAATCTCTCTAAAAAAAATAAAATAAAGATAAGTGCAACACGTTTTCGGAAATTTAGCTTTTGGGGGGAAAAGTGCTCCAGCACTATAAATAAGTTAAAAGTTAAAGCAAAAATGAGAAATTTTATAAATGGACGTGGATTCAATCAATATGACAGAACGCGATTATCTGATGTCTCACTTTTTCAAAATCGAACTTTCTGTTCCATACTTTTTTCCAGACTTAATGCTCATGATGACAAAAACAATAACTTATGCAACTATGAAAAAGAAGAATACAACAGCGAACAGAGAAAGAATAGAAAGCAAAACAAGGGTTTAGAAGAGAAGCAATATAAACCGAGGACAATAGAATTTCTTTACAAATAACAATCATCATATAATCTTCAGAAATTTAAGACACCCAGCATAATGTTACTTAAAATTTGATTTAATAGGAGTCTATAAATTATGGTAATAAACCTTTAGACATAAAAGTTCTTGACAGGATATGGTTACGAAAACAACAACAACAATAACAACAACCATTCAACCCCCCCCCCCCCCCCCCACACACACACACACACACACATGCCACTTGAACGAGTTGCCATTTTCAAATCACTTATTTTCTAAGCTCATTTGTATGCGGAAGCTGCTAAAAGATACACCTGACATGATAAAAACTTTGCAAAAAAAAGTTTTCAATTTAGGGAGTGGGGTGGGGGGTGGGGGTGGGGTGGGGGGGGGGAGGGGGTCAAGAGTATCAGTAGAGAGACAGTTGTTGATAGTTTAAAAAGGGAGAGATTTAGAACTTTTACGAGTATATAAATTATTCTATCCCTCAAATTAAACTTAATAGATAGTTTAATTATAAGTAATATTATAGGGGGCAAGACAGCCAAAAACCTAGACATCCTTGAATGGAGCATCTAAATACATTTAAAGCTTATGAGGTGCCTTATGATGAAATTGGACCAAAAAAAAATTAAAAGAATTAGAATCAGCAGTAGAACATGTTTTCTTCAGCCCTAAAAAAATTTGTCGGAAATTAGGTTAAAGTTGAATTAAAACCCACGAGAGAGGAATGTATGGTGTAAGTCATTTCTTAAAAGAGGATGGAGGATTCTTCAAATATGCAGGATTTCAAACAAAATAAAATGTTTCTTTCACAACGCATTTTGTCTGGACCCAGTTCATCGGGAAATAAATCAAACAAACAGGCATACAGGTAAATAGCAATATCATAGATATAACACCTGCCATGCAATAAAAAAATCTATTTTTTCAAACAGACATACATGTAAATAACAACATCACAGTCAAAACATCTGTCACAC
>JADBJO010001558.1:307500-312500 GCA_016801955.1 Conus betulinus | reverse complement strand
ACATGACAACTGAACAGACATCAATGACATGCTGATCCTACAGACATCAAAGACAGGACGACGACTAAAATCAATGACATGACGATTGAACAGACATCAATGACATAATGATTGAACAGACATTAACGAGAGGACGATTGAACAAACATCAATGACATGACGACATGCTGAACAGACATGACATGATGATTGAACAGACATTAACGAGAGGACGATTGAACAAACATCAATGACAGGACGGTCTGAACAGACATCAATGAAATGATGACTAAACAGACATCAATGACAGGACGGTCGTACAGACATCAATGACATGATGACTGAACAGACATCAATGACATGATGACTGAACAGACATCAATGACATGATGACTGAACAGACATCAATGACATGACGAGTGAACAGACATTAGTGACATGACGACTGAACAGACCTCAATGATTTGACGATCGTACAGACATCAGTGACATGACGACTGAACAGACATCAATCACATGACGATCGTACACACATCAATAGCAGGGCGATTGTACATCAATAACAGGTCGACTAAACAGACATCAATGACAGGACAACTGAACGGAAATCAACGGCAGGAAGACTCTACAGACATCAACGACAGAAAGACTGTACAGACATCAACGACAGGAAGACTGTGCAGACATCAACGACAGGAAGACTGTGCAGACATAACGGCAGGAAGACTGTACAGATTATGGTAGGAAGACTGTACATATATCAATGGCAGGAAGACTGTACAGACATCAATGGCAGGAAGACTGTGCAGACATCAATGGCAGGAAGACTGTGCAGACATCAACGACAGGAAGACTGTACAGATCAATGGCAGGAAGACTGTACAGACATCAATGGCAGGAAGACTGTACAAACATCAATGGTAAGAAGACTTTACAAACATCAACGACAGGAAGACTGTACAGACATCAACGACAGGAAGACTGTGCAGACATCAACGACAGGAAGACTGTGCAGACATCAACGGCAGGAAGACTGTACAGATTATGGTAGGAAGACTGTACATATATCAATGGCAGGAAGACTGTACAGACATCAATGGCAGGAAGACTGTACAGACATCAACGACAGGAAGACTGTGCAGACATCAACGACAGGAAAACTGTGCAGACATCAACGGCAGGAAGACTGTACAGATTATGGTAGGAAGACTGTACATATATCAATGGCAGGAAGACTGTACAGACATCAATGGCAGGAAGACTGTGCAGACACATCAATGGCAGGAAGACTGTACAGATATCAATGGCAGGAAGACTGTACAGATATCAATGGCAGGAAGACTGTACAGACATCAATGGCAGGAAGACTGTACAGACATCAATGGTAAGAAGACTTTACAAACATCAACGACAGGAAAATTGTACAAACACCAACGACAGGAAGACTGTGCAGGAAGACTGTGCAGACATCGACGACAGGATAACTGAACAGACACACCACTGACAGGATAACTGAACAGACACCACTGACAGGATAACTGAACAGACATCAATGAAATGAAAAGTGAACAGACACCAATGACAGGACAAGTGAACAGATATCAACGACAGGACAAGTGAACAGATATCAACGACAGGACAACTGAACAGACATCAGTGATGGGACGATTGAACAGACATTAATGACAGGACAACTGAACAGACATCAATAACGGGACAATTGCAGATCAATTGTACACAGATGACAGAACAACAAGACAGACATAAACAATGGGATATTTGTACAAAACATCAACCATGGGACGATAGTACAGATACCTCGATGACAGGACAATAATACAGATCTCAACCACAGGACGACAATAGAGACGTCACTGACAGGATAATGGTACAGATGTCAACGACAGGACGATTGTATAGATATCAGCGACAGGATGACTGTACAGATATCAGCGACAGGATGACTGTATACATACTTACGACGAGGAAATAGTGCAGACTCATCAGTGATTCGAACAAATTCAACGTCGTGGTTTCTTCAGCTCGCGGACTGGTGTGGATTGTGGATTTTTTTTTTTTAATTTAATGAAACATTTCCTTTGTCTTTCAGCCAGATTTCTGATCACTTCTAAGCAGGGTGGGGGTGGGCGTGGGTGTGGGTGGTGGTGGTGGTGGGAGGTGGAGGTTGGTGGGGTGGGGTCAGACAGGAGAGATGGAGGTAGGGATTGAGTGTGTGTGTGCTTGTGACCCGAAGTTTTTCTTCCACCCACCTCCCGTCCCCCTCTGCCCCCCCCCCATTCCACCCCCCTGCCCCACTTCCTATTCGTCTTCTCTCTCTCTCTCTCTCTCTCTCTCTCTCTCTCTCTCTCTCTCTCTGTTTTACGGAAATGCGTGGGCACACGTACGTGGGGTTAACATCGCAGTCGTATTCACAACCCAGTATCTTATTTTATATTGATAGCTCAAGACTGCAGCCGAAGCCGTCATTTGAATACGAAGCTTTTCATCGTCCGACCAAGCCGTCGCTCAGGAACAACTAATACCCGTTGAGTGTAACTAGGCATAAAAAGCCATATTGACCGTTTATCAAGCAATCGGCGGAACTTTCATTTCAGCCATGCATTATGAAACAACCGGCTCCTCGCTTGCACGACAATGGCCGCCAGCGCCCGAAGAGGACCCGATAATTAACCAATCAATGGCCGTGCAAGGAAATTGCCTTTCAGCGCATGCGCAACCGCTGGCGCGCGCTTGCCTGACGGAAAGCTTGTGTCCGGGTCTGGGTCATCTCCATTATTGGTTTTCGGGGCGGGCTGTTATTAGCGTTTGATGTCCCTGTTTAATATCACTTTTTGCTCCCTCCAGCTATCTCGTGGCCAGATTGTCCCTAGTGATTGTTCCCCTGACAGAGCTTTTCAGATTACTAGTGTGTGGGGGTGGGGGTGGGGGTGAAGAAGCTTGGTGGAGGTTGTCCCTGGATTATCATCATATCATCCATTCATTTCTGTTTCTAACGTTCCCCTCCGTGTGAGACAATCCCCGAATGAAACTGTGCAGAGAGAAATTTGAGATAACGTGAAAACGCTTCATCAATAAAAACTACAACCCATCAAAATGTAACCTGTCCTAAGCGGGGATATTGACTGCTCTCCTGATCGATGGGGATGGTCATTGTTTGATCTGCATTATCACACACACACACACACACACACACACACACACACACACAGCAGCTCGTAAACATTGAATGTACATTCAGAAATTTTCCTAATGAAATTGTTGATAGGATGATTGCAGAATCTATTCGACACATAAAGGTGATGTTAGAAGAGTAGAGATATAGCCTATACTGAAGACACTGTTAGGTTTTTCCTTTGAAAATTAGACATGAGTTTTAATCTGACATTAGGATCTGGTATTGTGGTTGTACAGTCTGTTTCAAAAAAAGTGCACGTTGACAAGATACGTTTATAACAGAAAAAAAAGCAGGTGTGCTTTGCATTAACAGTAAGAGGGGGTGGGAGTGTGTGTGTGTGTGTGTGTGTGGGGGGGGGGGGGGGGGGGGGGGGGGTGAGACTTACGCCTATGCCTCTCAGTTCAACTGGCGCTCTTAACAGTGGAGTTCAATTCTTGTCAGATACAATGATGTGCATGCAGGAAGTAGAAAAGTGCAGCTACAGCCATGCTGCTTTGTCTGATTACCTTTCTTTGTTCTCAAAGGCCTTCGGCCAACAGACAATCTTACCTTTCACTCTGTCTGTCTCTGAATGTCTGTCTGTCTGTCTGTCTCTCTTCTCTGTCTCCACTTTCACTCTATTTGTCTCTCTCCTTTCTTTCTTTGTCTCCCCTTTTCCACTTTCCGCCTTCCCCCGTCTCCTTTTTTTCTTTATATCTTTTCCCCACGCGACCTCTCTCTCTCTCTCTCTCTCTCTCTCTCTCTCTCTCTCTCTCACGCGATGTTCGTTAGGCCTGATTGATTAGAAAGACAATGAGGAGAGGGACGAGAGGACTGGGGGGGGAAGGGGGGGGGGGGGGGGGGGGGGGGGGGGGGGGGGGGGGTGGGTGGGGTGGAGGGGAGGGGGGGGGGGGGGGGGGGGGAGGGGGGAGGAAGCAGTTGCATGCAGTCATTACAGATCGTTAACGCTTGTCGTCGATGAACCGTTCCGCCCTCTCCAGAGCGCGGCCAGCACTCCAGCTTTTTCTCCTGGCCTTCTCCTTTAATTGTCTCATTTCATTTTCCGCCCGTTCCCCCCCCCCCCCCCCCTCTCTCTCTCTCTCTCTCTCTCTCTCTCTCTCTGTGTATGTGTGTATGACATAGCTTTAATAGCAAGAACACCAGCAGGCCTGCAAAACCAAATTAAGAACCTACAGGAAGCCTCAGACCGCATTGGACTAAAGGTTAATCTCCAAAAAACAAAAATCATGGTCTTTAGAAAAGGAGGATACCTTAGCAGACTAGAAAAATGGAACTACAAAGGGGAAGAAATTGAGGTAGTAAACAGCTACAAATACTTAGGTTTCACTCTAACGACTAAACTCTCAGTAGATATTTCACTTTCAGAATATGCAGGAAGGGCGAAAGGGAAAATAGGTGAAAATAATGAAAACAATGTATAGCTTAGGACACTTAGATGTAAACATATTTTTTTAAGCTATTTGATACACAGGTCAAGCCACTGCTACTGTACGCAGCAGAAGTATGGGGTTTGACTCGTCGTTATTCAACGGTGGAAAATATATACATCTATTTGCCTGTAAAGATACATGAGGGTAGGGAAGAAAACGCCAAACAACTTAGTATACGGAGAACTAGGAAGATATCCGATGAGTATAGATAGTTCAATAAAAGCAATCAGATATTGGTTCAAATTAATGAAGATGACTCCAGACAGGATACCTAGACAAGCATATGAAACATATGAAAGAAAAAAAAACAGAAATTGACAAACCACAGAACTGGGCACTGGAAATTAAACGCTGCTTGGATATGTATGGCTTCTCTGAAGTTTGGTTGAATGAAG
>JADBJO010001558.1:250000-272500 GCA_016801955.1 Conus betulinus | reverse complement strand
GACCCGGAGTCGTGGACGCAGGAGGAGGGGGTGTACGAGAAGGTGGTGGAGGAATTCACCCAGAACGACCTACTGGACGGCAAAGTCTTCTACCGTCACGTGGGACCTCACCGCACTGACGTCATCCTAGACCACATCTACTTCCGCCTGCAGGATGACGCAGTTCCGCCCAACGAGTCAGACATCAAAGAGTTTATCGTAAAGGTGAGGGAGAGGTGGGGGGAAGGGGTGTGGGGAGGGGTGTGGAAGTTGAAGGAGAAGGTGCATGGAGGTGGAGGGCCGGATAGGGAGGGGGGGGGGGGGAGAGGAGAGTGATGGTGTGGAGGTGAGAAGAAGTAAGGGGCTAATAGATGCTGCTTGTAGTTTTTCTTGTGATACGATGCAGCTAAGGAGCAGAGGTTGTTGCAGTTCTTCTTTCTTCATTTTCATCTGTGTGTGTGTGTGTGTGTGTGTGTGTGTGTGTGTGTGTGTGTGTGTGTGTGTGTGTGTGTGTGACAGAGAGAGAGATAGATAGATAGATAGATAGAGAGAGAGAGAGGGATTTGGGGGGGGGGGGGGGGGGGGAGTGGGGAGAAAGCTGCTGAGCAGAAGCGTGCAATTTAAAGATTGGCGTTTCAGATTGCTTGTGTGACACACACACACACACACACACACACACACACACACACACACACACACACACACACACACACACACACACATACGCATATATATATATATATATATATATATATAGTTATATATATAGTATATGTTCGGTTCCTTTTCCTTCTCTGATTGTATTAGTCTCCTTTTCTAATTCTTTTTTTTCTTACACTTAATCTTATTTTAGTAAATTTTTTTTTTTTTTTTTTTTTAGTTGTAATTGTATAGTAGTGCTGTGTTCCTCACACTATCTCTTTTTTCTCTAATTGTAGATTTTTGTTTTCAATTCATCTTGCAACATTATTGTATTAGTGTTCTCCTTTTTAAAAAAAATTGATCCCAGTTGTGTTTTGTGTATGTAAAACTTATAATTGTATGAGTCTTGTTTTCATCCATTTGTTTCCAGTCTAACTTATGTTTAGTATGTTTTCTTTCATGAGGTTGTTCTTTTTTTCATCTAGGAAAAAAAATACTCCAAGTTTTTGTTGTTGTCAAATTATGATCGCGTTCCTTTAAACAAACCAGTCATCTTTTTAATCGTGTTCCTTGAAACCAATTATCTCAGGTGCTCTGTCCCTCCTTCGACATACTGTATACATCTCATCTTCGCACCCCCCCCCCCCCCCCCCGGCCCCCACTCACCTGTTGTCCAGGTCTCCCCCGTGGATGACCAGCCCCCCTACCTGTACCCTGGCACCAGCCTGCAGATGGAGGTGGACGAGTTCCAGCTGACCGAGTTCAAGCGGAAAGTGCTGCGCTACACCGACGACGACGCCGACGACCGCGAGCTGAAGTTCCACATCACGGTGGCGCCCTTCGACACGGACTCCAACACGCCCATGGAGGCGGCCGCATCGTGCTGTGTGAGGAGGACACCCAGACCCTCAGCTTCTTCACCCAGGCCCAGGTGACCACTGAGGGCGAGGAGGAGGGAAAGGCGGAGTCGGTGTAGGGGTGGGGGGGTGGGGATGGGGATGGGGGTTCTGAAGGCGGAGGTGGGGAGGGGTGGGGGGGGGGGGGGGTGGGTTTGGGGCAGGGAATGGAGGGGGGGGGGTATGGAGGCGGAAGTAGGGATGGGTGGTGTGCGGGTGGGAATGGGGTGGGGTGGGGATGGGGTGGGGGGGGGGGGGGGTCGGGGGTGGGGGTGGGTCGGGGAGCGGGAAGTGGGAATGAGATTGGGGGGTGGGGTGGAGTTGAGGTGGGGGGTGGGGGGGGTATGCGGGTGGAAGTTGGGATGGGGTGGGGGTTTGTGGTTAGGGGGTAGGGGAGCTACTACAGGATGTTGCTGGTGACGTGAAGCAGACTGGGAGAGGGAGCCAGCCATCGCCAGTTTTGATGTTTTGAATGATGTGTGTAGTTATGGCAACCTGATTTTAGGTTGAATGTGTTTTGGGGATGAAAGGACTTCACTTCTCAAGTGTGTACTAACAGTGTGGATTTTTCCTTTTTTTTCAATGCTGTGATGAAAAGGTCTGTCTATAATGAACACACATAGTTGGTGGGTAGCGTGGTTGTGGGAAATCCCTTATTGTAGAGAAAAAGAAAAAAAAAAAAATGAAAAGAAAACATGAACACCAGATTTATTCAAGCTTGTTCATGAGAAGAACAAGATCGACGAACTAAAAGCTTGAATTGTGGGGTAATATGAAATTATGAAAGCGTTGCGATTTTTTTTTTTTGTTGTTTGTTCTCCGTTTGTTGTTTGTTTGTTTTTCATGACCTTGATGTAATGATGCGTGATCACAGCCGTCGCATTTATCCTCGTGTTTGAATTAAAATAACACCTCAAAATTCGAAACAGAAAATGTGATCTTGTTTGAGATTGTCATTTTCTCTTAAAACTGAACCACTTCTGTGTGTACCATAACCCCAGATGGGTCTGCCGTGCTGGACGGACGAAAATATTCAAGATTCTTTTCTTTTATCTTAATCACCTGTAAATGCTCTTTCCGTAAAAAAAAAAAAAAAAAACTAACTGCGGCGCCAAACAAATAATGAACAAAATGCAAAACACTAGTTTTTTTTCCAATCTGCTTTCAATTTCCGCCCGAGCATCTCAATTTGAAACCTGCTGTGGGTGATTTCAATGTGGAAGATCCTTCACTCTCTTGCGTGTACGTTTACAGCTTAATGAGACTTCTATATCGAATCTGGAATAAATAATATGATGAAAAAGCTTCCACATAAACGGTCCTCTTTCCCCATAAGCCTTCAGGGAGAACATCCTAACTTTGACCTTTTGCCCCGTCCTTAACCTTGACCGTTCTGCCCCCGTCCTTAACCTTGACCGTCTGCCTCCGTCCTTAACCTTTCTCCCCCGTCCTTAACCTTAACCTTAACCTCCCTCCGTCCTTAGCCTTGACCGTCTGCCTCCGTCCTTAACCTTGACCTTCAGCTCCGTCCTTAACCTTGACCGATTGCCCCCCGTCCTTAACCTTGACCTTCTACACCCGTCCTTAACCTTGACCTTCTGCCCCGGTCCTTTCCCCCAGGTGAACCATCGCAAGGTGTGCTTCAAGCCGCCCACGGCCGAGCTGGGCGTGGTGCCTCGCATCCTGCAGTTCTTCTTCGATGTGGAGGACACGTCATCCAACGTGCTGACCAACCAGCGCTTCACCATCCTGCTCAACCCCGTGGACAACAAGCCGCCCATCATCACCAACGGCCGCATCGACATCGACGAGGACGGTGACGTGGTACTGTCCCCGGACATCCTCAGCGTGGAGGACCCCGACACTGACGGAGACCAGCTCATCTTTGAGGTGAGGGGCAGGGGGGGTGTGGAGGGGGGGGGGGGGGGGGGGATTGGCAGGGGGCAGGGGGCCAGTGTGGGAAGAGGGGCGTTTCGTTTGAGTTGAAACAGACAATTCATCCTCAGAACCATGTCGTCCGATCCCGTGAATCTGGTATCTTGATTAAGAACACAACTACAGCAACAGCAGCAGCAGCACCAGCAACAACAACAACAAAAACAAAAGCAAACAACAACAACACAGCAGCAGCAGCAACAGCAACACCACCAACAACAGCAACAACAACAATAACAACACCAACAGTAACAACACCAGCAACAGCAACAGCAACAACACCAGCAACAACAACACCAGCAACAACAGCAACAACAACAACAATAACGACGAGATCAACAACAGCAACAACAAAAACAGCAACAACAAAAACAGCAGCAACAACAAGACAACAACAACAACAACAACAACAACAACAACAACAACAACAACAGCTGTAGTTTGAGTGTACTTTTGTGTGTTAAAACGTTTTTGTTTGTTCGCTTGTCCTTGTTGTTGTTTTGTTTTTGTTTGTGTCTGTTGATTTTCCTCCTTTCCAATTCCATTTTGATAACTTTCCGACGCAGCCACTCGCATGTATATTTTCTTTGTAAGAGTACGTTTTATAAGCTATGCTTGTTGTACTCCATGATTTGATGAATTTTGCTGCAAAATGGTTCTTGAACAAATAAAATTTGTTTAAACCAACAACAACAACAACAGCAAACCCAAGATAAGCAGTCAAAGAAACTCTGCGTATATACTGCCTCTGTGGCTGTTAAGAGCCTCCAGGTAACTGGACGTTGATCTCGCCTTCAACTGATTGGTTGAGTTCTTAGGTGAGGGGCAGAGCTGGATGTGTGGACATGGAGTGGGGTGGGGAAGGACAGACTGAGAGGAGGTGGTGGGTGGAATTGGTGGCACGATGGAAGCTGAGGTTGAGTCAGGCGAATGGGCGGGGGGGCGGGGGTCGGGGTGGGGGGGGGGGTGGGGGGGGGGAAGAATAGGGAAGTGGTTTTTATGATTTAAGGGTGAGGATGGTTTGGGTTTTTTTTTTTGGTTTTTTTCAGCATATTTGGTATGTATTAGTTTTTCTTCTCTCTCTCTCTCTCTCTCTCTCTCTCTCTCTCTCTCTCCTCTCGTCTCTCTCTCTCTCTCTCTCTCTTCTCTGAAGGGAAGGGGGGGCGGGGGAAGGAGAAGGGAGCGATAAAAAAAATTGACCTGCATGTATGAAATCGATTTTGACATCCTAACAGCCGTTACATTTTTGTCTGCGATTTGCTTTGCAGTAATAACAATGAAAGGAAATTGAAGTGAGGTAACGAACTAGGGGAAAGAGTTTGATGTTTGAGAAGGAAGAGAGTTCGCGAGGCAAGGAAAACGGCAGTGGCTGAGTTAAGGGTGAGCCTGAGTTTTGACGTCAGGAAAATGAAGAGTTTTGGGCGATTGGGGAGGGGGGGTAGTTGGCGGGAGAGAGGGGGAGGAGAGAGAGAGAGAGAGAGAGAGAGAGAGAGAGAGAGAGAGGGAGAGGGAGAGGAGTTTGAGTATAAGAGAGGAAAAAGATTAGGTTGGGGGGATGAAATTCAGTGAATGTTGTTTGATCTAATTTTGTTTTGTTCTTTGAAAATACTCGGTGGTTTACTATTGTGCAAAAAAAAAAAAAAAAAGCAGAAAGTAGTTTGCAACAATTCTGAACGTTGGCTTTATTCGAACGTGCATTCTCATTCGCACACACAAGCACACGGAGGAGGCATAATCACACAGACATATATACACAGAGATGCTTACAAGCACACATATACACACACCCATGCACTGCCCCCTCACCACCCTTCATCCCAGACACACACACACACACACACACACAC
Source organism: Conus betulinus (assembly GCA_016801955.1). NCBI lineage: Eukaryota > Metazoa > Mollusca > Gastropoda > Neogastropoda > Conidae > Conus > Conus betulinus. Next base: position 267,201 of record JADBJO010001558.1, on the reverse strand, counting down.
ACACACACACACACACACACACACACACACACACACACACACACACCCAAACATGGTTCGTGAAGCGGCAGTCATGCATGACTTGCTTAGTGCGCCTAGGCAAAGTTCCAGAGCACTCTCCATACCCTGCTCTCCCTGCCATAAAGTCCTGGTCAATCCCTGTTTTTTCAGGTGATGGAGCTACCTCTGCACGGCGCTCTCCAGTTTGATGACACCCCGCTGGGCATCGGCGACATCTTCACCCGGGACGACCTCCTCAACGGCCGCCTGTCGTACAAGAACGCCGGCGACGAGGACGGCAACGACAACTTCATCATCGACGTGTCGGACGGCGTGCACCACGTGCCCATCAAGCTCAACGTGGACATCACGTCCGTGGACGACGAGACCCCCACCCCTGGTAGGCGTCACTGGCGGCGTCCTCACCATCCTCATCGAGGTCAAGGAGAACTCTGCCGTCACCTTGTCCGCGGATGACCTCAAAGCCTCCGACCCTGACACCGACGACATGTTGTTGACCTTCACCTTGGATCAACCGCCCTACGAGGGTCTGATCCTCAGGGAAGGTCAGCAGACGACAGAGTTCACCCAGGCGGACCTCAGGGAGAAGTTGATCGAGTACCAGCACACGGGAGGGGAGATAGGACCCCACAGCCGAAACGACTCCTTCGTGCTGGTGCTGACGGACGGGCGCGAGGACCTGCTGGTGTCTGGAAGCCCCATCGACAAGATCATCGTGTCGGTGGTGATCAAACCCGTGGACAGCGAGCCCCCGATCGTCTCCATGCCCCAGCCCTTCGAGGTCCTGGAGAGCGACAAGGCCCCCATCCTGCCCAGGCATCTGGACGCCACGGACGTCGACACCGAGGACACGGACATCATGTGCATGATCGTGGTTCAGCCCACCCACGGCTACGCGGAGAACATCTCCCCTGCGCCAGGCTCTGAGCAGCCTCGGGTGGGGATTCCCGTGTCTTCCTTCACCATCCGCGACGTCCGGATGGGTTTCATCAACTACGTGCAGAGCGTGCACCAGGGCATCGAGCCCCGCCAGGACCAGTTCTCCTACCAGTGCTCGGACGGCCTCAACTTCTCGCCCAAGTTTGTCTTCACCGTGGAGATCTATCCCACCAATGATGAGGAGCCGGAGGTGTCGCTTCGCGAGTTCATGGTGGTGAGTGACTTGGGGGTCTTTCGTCCTTATGGCTGTTGGCTGGACGATGTGTTTAGAGCTGAGAGTGTGTGCATTGTATGTTGCCTTGCAGTAATTCATTGAGTCAACAAACAGCTATTGTATGGGTGACGAAAGACCAGCGTGGACATTAAAACAATCGAATTTTGAAACTATAATCAGCGCAAGTTTCGTTAAATTTTGCTTACAATAAAGAAGCGACGTGATTTGAAAATTGGCTCAATACTACGGGTTTTTCATTTAAAATAAAAACCGAAACGGAAGTGAGAAATGAAAGAAAGGAAGAAAAAAAAAAAAAGAAAAAAGAAAAGAAAGAAAAAAAAGAAGAAAGAAAGAAAGAAAAAAAGAAAGAGAAAAGTAAGAAATGGAAACAGAACGGAAAGAAAGAAAGAACGAACGAACGAAAGAAAGAAAGACGAAAAGAAACGTCGAAAGGAAAGGAAAAAAACAAAAACAACAAAAAATCCTCATTTTGTTAGATTTTTCAGCAGAATTTCCTTGTGCTCACCGTTTTGAACTCGTGTGATTGTCTACATTGGAACATACACAGAAGTGTTACTATCTAAATCCAGCAAAATTTATGTACATCGCATTCAGAATCGAGTAATTTGCATAAGCCAGGCAGTCGATAATGTACACAGATGGTATGAACATGGCAGCAGAATCATCAACACAATGACGATGACTTCAAAATCAGAATTATGACGATGTTATTATCGTGATAATTATGATAAAGATGACATCGTCGGTGGGATGATGACTTAATCATAACTTTGAGGTCATAATTTTTATCTGGATACGATGATGACTCCAAAAGAGGATGCCACATTTACATGATGTGGAAGGTATGATAGTGTGTTCTTCGTGAGGGTATGACGATTGAATTTAACCATCTGTTGATAATTTCTGATTTCATCCAGAAGTTATGACGACGAATTACCAACAAATATAATGACAACCTCAAACTGAGGATGCGACAATATTGATAATGATGATGATGACGACGACGACGACGACGACGACGATGATGATGATGATGATGATGATGATGATGATGATGTGATGATGTTGTGCTGCTGCTGCTGCTGCTGCTGCTGCTGATACTGTAAAGAGGAAATGATGACAATTTCCACGGTGACGTGATCAAAATGACGTTAACATGACCGTGACATTCCCTCCGCCAGGTGGAAGGCGGGAACCTGATGATCGACCTGCCCATCCTCAACGTGGTGGACGGCGACGACCCCGCGGACCTCCTGACCTTCGTCATCACCCAGCAGCCGCAGCACGGCAAGATCGTGCGGCAGACGCGGGACGGCAGCTTCCCATCAGCAACTTCACGCTGGACGACATCTCTGGGGCCTCCACCATCGAGTACGAGCACGACGACACGGAGACCCACCTCGGACGTCTTCAAGTTCTACCTGGTGGACGGCCAGCACAACGTGTCCAAGACCGTGCCCATCAAGGTGAGTCCTGTGGCTCCCGTTTGACCGTGTGGTGAAGGGGCGTTGTGTGAGGCTGTGTTGTGTGTGGTGCTCGTGCCCGTGGATTTGATCGTGGATTATGTTGTGTGATGTTGTCCCGTGCCCGTGGATTTGATCGTGTTTTATGTTATGTGATGTTGTCCCGTACCCGTGGATTTGATCGTGTTTTATGTTGTGTTATGTTGTCCCATGCCCGTGATTTGATCGTGTTTTATGTTGTGTTATGTTGTCCCATGCCCGTGGATTTGATCGTGTTTTATGTTGTGTTATGTTGTTCCATGCCCGTGGATTTAATCGTGTTTTATGTTGTGTGATGTTGTCCCATGCCTGTGGATTTAATCGTGCTTTATGTTGTGTGATGTTGTCCCGTGCCCGTGGATTTAATCGTGTTTTATGTTGTGTGATGTTGTCCCATGTCCCGTGCCCGTGGATGTTGTGTCACAGGATTCATGCCCGTTGTGTGATGTGTCCATGCCCGTGGATTTGATCGTGTTTTGATGTTGTGTTATGTTGTCCCATGCCCGTGGATTTGAATTTTGTTTTGTGTTGTTCCATGCCCGTGGATTTAATCGTGTTTTATGTTGTGTGATGTTGTCCCATGCCCGTGGATTTAATCGTGTTTTATGTGTGTGTGATGTTGTCCCATGCCTGTGGATTTAATCGTGATTTATGTTGTGTTATGTTGTCCCATGCCCGTGGATTTGATCGTGTTTTATGTTGTGTTATGTTGTCCCATGCATGTCCGTTGATTTGATCGTGTGTTTTATGTTGTGTTATGTTGTTCCATGCATGCCCGTTGATTTGATCGTGTTTTATGTTGTGTTATGTTGTCCCATGCATGCCCGTCGATTTAATCGTGTTTTATGTTGTGTTATGTTGTCCCTTGCGTGGCCGTTGATTTGATCGTGGCGCAACAGTATGGTGTAGGCCTATCGTATATTATGGTCTGGGCCGCTCTTCGCGAAGCGCGGCCCAGACCATAATATACGATAGGCCTACACCATACTGTTGATGAAGTAATAACTGCGCACAGCCTATCTCTGGGAACATCACACGCTGTCACAACCGGATGCGGTTGTTGTTTTTTTTTTTCCTTTCTTATCTTATCCCTCGCTTTTTTTCTTTGTTGTGTGTGTGTGTTTTTTTTTTTTCTCTGTTTTTTGTTTTGTTTTGCTTTTATTCTGTTGGATTTACGTTTTGGTTAACATTGATCCTAGTTATCGACGTAACACCTAAAACAAGCAACAAAAAAAAAAAAGAAAAAAAGAAAGAAAAAAGAAAAAAAAAAAAAAAAAAAAAAAAAAGAAAAAAAAAGACAGCATCCTTGAGAACAGAACAACATACAATCAACTCAATCACTGAGCATTTTTTTGACTAGAGGCATCCTGAATCGAGAAAAAAAGGGGGGGAAAAATTAAAAAGAAAAAGAAAAATCAGCGTCTTTGAGAACACAACACAATATAGCCTACAATCAACCCAGTCAGTGAGCATTTTTTGACAAGAGACATCATGATTCGAGTTTACCAGTAACGCACAGGCGGTAAAGACAAAAATGCATGACCTCGATGAGTTGTGCATAGGACATTAAAAAAAAAAACAACCCTACCTTACTTGCGTTTCGGAGTACCGGTTTACAGACAAAGCAGTGTAGGTGAATTTAGACAGGTTATTATTTGATTTAGCGTGGTATCCTTTAAGTTAACAGACAAAGCAGTGTAGGTGAATTTAGACAGGTTATTATTTGATTGTTTAGCGTGGTATCCTTTAAGTTTACAGACAAAGCAGTGTAGGTGAATTTAGACAGGTTATTATTTGATTTAGCGTGGTGTCCTTTAAGTTTGAATGTAAAATCTGACATTGAAAAGCAGACAAATTAAGAAGACAGCTTTGAGATATTTAAAACAATATATATATATATATATATATATAGATATATAGATAGATAGATAGATAGATAGATAGATAGATATGAAAATTTAACAAACTGTAGGATATCTTCTTATTCAGTAAAACACACACACACACACACACACACACACACACACACACACACACACACACACACACACACACACACACACACACACACGTCTAAAAATGAAAGTTAGCAAACGGTAGGATACCTTCTTACCTAGTTAGTTTTCGTCGTTTCATCCCAAGGGTGTTCCCTGTGGACGACGAGACACCCCACCTTGACCATCAACAACGGCCTGGAGATGGAAACGGCCGGGGAGACCAAGGTCATCAGCAACGACCTCCTCAAGGCCGAGGACCTGGACTCTAACGACTCCAGCCTCACCTTCATCATCCGCCAGAAGCCCAAGTTCGGCTACCTGCAGAAGATCCTTCCGGCCTCCGCCACCAACCTGACCCAGGGCATGAACTTCACGCAGAAGGACATCGACCTCAAGCACATCCACTACACCCACACGGGCGTGGGAGGCATTCGGGACCTGATCAAGCTGGACGTGACTGACGGGCTGAACCCGCTCATCGACCGGTACTTCTACGTGACGGTGGAGGGGCTGGACATGGTGTACCCCACGGTCATCAACAAAGGGGTGGAGCTCCCTGAAGCGGGTACCGCTATCCTGACCACCGATCTGCTCAGCGGCGCGGATCTGAACTCTCCGGACCAGAACCTGCAGTTCATTGTCACAAGGGCGCCCACCAGGGGGTAAGCTGGAGCTGGTTTAGGTTGAGAAAATCAGAGGTCTTGTAGGCCTATCTGACGGGAGGAACAAGTCTCACTCTCGAGTCTTGGGGAGTTATCTTTGAAGAGCGCATATTCACAACAATGTAATTATACTTAAATGCTATTTTGTGTATCCTGTGTGGAATGGCAAACGATGTGCGTGTGTGCTGAGGCGGATGAACTCGCGCGAGTTCCAGAAGAGAAAATGATGTATGTGTGTGACAAATGACTAAGTTGAGTACTGCACACAGACATGCATACACACACACACGCGCGCGCGCGCGCGCGCGCGCGCGCGCGTGTGTGTTGTGTGTGTGTGTGTGGAGAGAGAGAGAGAGAGAGAGAGAGAGAGAGAGAGAGAGAGAGAGAGAGAGAGAGAGAGAGAGAGCGCCGAGCATGCTCAAATAGACGGACATCACCGAGGCATCTCTCCTAATTATTTTAGTATTTAATGCGCTCGTCAGAGTTCTTTTTCCCCCTTTGTAAAATCTCTGATGCAAACGATGATGATCTCAGTCTGAAGGAAGGGGGGTGGGGGGGGGGGGGGTTGACTGTAGTGCAATGATCAGTTTGCATGATGTGTGTGTGTGTGTGTGTGTGTGTGTGTGTGTGTGTGTGTGTGTGTGTGTGTTCTTCAGAGTTGTCAGAAGACATTCCAGTGTGTACCTCGGACTGCTGGGGGTTTTCCTTGGTGTCTCTGTCATTGTTCTGTTGTGTGTTGGGATCGCCCATGTCTCTGTTTTTTCCTCTGACTTTCGCTCTCTGCACCCCCACTTCCCCTCCCGCCCGTCCCTCACCTCCAACTGCACCCTCTCTTTTACTATCCCTCTCTCTTATCTGCCTGCCTGCCTGTCTTCTCTGTCTGCCTGTCTTTATCTCTCTCTGTCTCTGGTGTTGTCTGTCCGTCTCTGTTTCTCTCTTGCCCTTGGTTTCTTTGATCCTCTCTGGCTCAGTCTGATTTTTTTTATATATGATGTCTCTTCCTCCTTTCACTCGTTTCTTACTGCCTCTGTGCTGTGTCTGTGTCTGTCTGTCTGTCTCCCTCTCTCTGTTTTCTCTCTCTCTCTCTTCTCTCTCTCTCCCCTCTCTCTCTCTCGGTCACTCGCAACCCATGATCAAACCTGCTTTCTCACTGTAAAATGAATACCATGTATATTTTCATACAGCCTCGGTGTCGGCAAAACACCACTCGATCCAACGCTCGACTCAAAGATCACTCGCTCATAAAAACACTGTCTGTATTCTTTCTTTCTTTCCTCACAGTTATATGCCTCCGACTTACCCCCCCCCCCTTCCCCCACCCTTCCCCTCTCTTCCCCCAGGTACCTGGAGAGCTCAGACCAGCCCGGGGTGCCCATCACCACCTTCTCCCAGCTGGAGCTGGCCGGCAACAAGATCCGCTACGTGCACAACTCGGGCGACGAGATGAAGATGGACTCCTTCGAGTTCGAGGTGACGGACGGCTTCAACCCCGTGGCCCGCACCTTCCGCATCTCCCTCAGCGACGTGGACAACCGCAAGCCCGTGCTGATGTTCCAGACCTTGCGGCTGAAGGAAGGGGACCAGAAGCTGATCACGCCCTTTGAGCTGAAGGCCGAGGACCGGGACACGTCTGACGACAGCATCGTGTTCACCGTCACGCAGGTTGGTGGCTGGGATCAGTGGTGCGTCACTCATGTGTAAAGATACATTGGGAAAAAAAAAAGGAGAAAGAGAAAACGAAAAAAAAAAAAAAAAACCACGAAAAAAAAGCGTAAATGTGTAGTCATTGATACTGTTTTTTCGTGTGTTTTTTTTCTTCGTTTTTTGTGTTTTTTTCATATTCATCAAATCCTCATGTCTGTTATGATGAACATGTCTGCTGTTTAGCCAGCATTGAAGAGGATCTCTTCTCAAAATAATCATTGAGAACTTGTGTTCCGCAAGGATCCTACAACTCCCGCTCCCCTTCCACTGTTAGCTAACTTCTTTGTTCCCTCATGTCAGTAGTTGCCAGTTCCACTGCTTTAGGAACTCTTGTACGCGGGAAGTCAAGAAAGTGGGGTGACCGTGCGGATGGTTTCTATCACGTTTGACCCAGAGAGGAAGGTTAGTAATACGAGGGCCAGCCGAACTTCCACGCCTTTTTTGCCTTAATTAAGTCTTTTGTGCAGTCAACTGCCACACTACGTGAATTCACAGTCGCTAGCCTCAATAACTGCTTGCACCGATAGGCCTATTGGCAGCGGCCGGAAAAAAAAAAGTTAAAAAAAATTATTCGAAAAGTTTACTGATAAAGCACTGCCTCCCCCCCCTCCCCCCTCCCGTAGAATCACTAGATAACGAATCATTAGACAAAACACGACGCGTTTCGACTTCTTAGATCTTCTTCGGGCAAGATACACAACACTCAGGACAACGAAAATGAACGAGCATCTTGCGTGAAGAAGACCCTAAGAGCCAGTTTGCAACTAGCTCTTAATTACACACACACACACACACACACACACACACACACACACACACACACACACACAACACACACACACACACATACACACACAAAACCCAGCTCGCTGTTTTGGGAAGATCTCGTGCAACAGTGTAGTTTGATGCAAAACCTCGGCGTGGTTTTAGCAATGTCGGCGTTATGGAAACTCCCGGATTGGTCGAAGTATGATACACAAAGCTACATCATTCACTGGGGGGGGGGGGGGGGGGGGGGGGGGGGGGGGGGGAAACATTCCATATCATCGAATAAGAAGACTTTCAGCATGATGCCCAATTCCATGACAAACAAAAGCGGCAGATGCAGCATTAGGTTGTAAACATAGACCAAAAAAAATTTTATTTTTTTTTTAGTAGAAATCGGTAAAACATCAGCTCTCATTTTGAATGAAAAGAAAATGGAAAGAATTGACCACAGCGTACTGTTTTCCGTGGGATGCTTAGCGTTTTTTTTTTAATTTTATTTTTAGGTGTATCACTGCAATCGTCCATGTTGTGCATTTTCCCCTTCTGTTTCCCTTGTAACTATCGTGTATTTGTGTCAATATGTCATTGCAGTTACGATTTCGTATGTTACAGTCTTGTTAAAACTAAAAAAAGTGATGCTGATAACATGGTGAAGAAGACACTATGTTGTTGAACGAATATCGAACTGAAGAAGACTGTTCAAATGGTTTTGGAACCTGATCTATCTATCTATCTATCTATCTATCTATCTGTCTGTGCAAACCTCTGTCTGTCCGTCTGTCTCTGTCAGTCCATTAATCCATCCATCTCATACCTGTCTCTATTCTGTACTATATTCTCTCTATCTATCTATCTATCCATCCATCTCTGTTTGTCTGTCTGTCTGTCTGTCTGTCTCTGTCTGTCTGTCAACCCCCTCCCTCCCTTTTTCCATCCCTGCCTCTCTGTCTGTCTGTCTGTCTGTTCGTCTGTCTGTCTATCTCGTTATCTGCCCACTTCTTTTCAAGTTTTTTCTTGATTGCTTTAAAGATTCGTAACTTATGATATACGCGATCTTCAGGTAGAGGACTGTTTGTACCAGTTTCATTGAACCAAAACGTAAGAGTTCCAAAGAGCGTTCGAGAAGGTGGCAGCAAGCAAGCCATGTCTTCAGACCCGAGTTGACTTTGAAGGGGGCAGGCCTTCTTCTCCGCCTGAATGGATCGGGCAGTTCTTGGAAGCCTTTCATTTTCAGTTTCACATTGATTAAAGCCCACCCGACAACAGAATTATATTATACTGTATTGTATAGCTTCTTCCTCAGAACAGATTTCTTGTCACTGAAGTACAGTCTGCTTGCCTGCTCTTCCCGGGGAAGCTCGTGTCGCCATAGTCCAGGGCCACCATGTTTTTTTTTTTTTCAGCCGATGCATGGGTTTGTTTCAATGATCCACGAAGACATTCTTTAAATCATTATTCTGCAAGAGAAGTTCCATGGTGGCGTGGAGTCTTTGATATTAGTACAAACTAGACGACAGCAGATCATGATGTTATTAGATGCAAACAACGAAGAATACAACCCAAGCATACGACTCCGACCGAGGTTTGTAAGGTAAAGTAAGGTAAGGTAATGTTGATTATAGCCCAGCCGACCACAAAGGGCCATATCAGGGCTTCACCGCGTTGACCGACCGAGGCTGGTCTTCTGTGAGGCACAGGGACCACTCTGAAGGCCGACCTCAAGAGCCTCAGCATGGACCAGGTCACCTGGGGACATACCCTGAAAGAATTTTTATCATGTTCTCGAGGCGGCCGTAAAGAAGAAACGGTCTTGTGCTGTGTGCATACAGGCCACTCCTTTTACACCCATTCTTATTTTTCAAAGGCTGAAGAAGCTCCGTGGTGCATTCCATGTCATGTGCCGCTCACAGTGAAACCTATTCTTTTAGAACGTTGGGACTTGCATGGTGTGAGACATAAACATTTTACAGCAGATTCCATGAAAACCTTATTCAGAGATGTCCCACCTGACGTGATCTTTGGATGTCTGAAAGAGATTGACGTTTTTCATCCGATCTAAGATTTTACAGAACAAAGACTTTTGAAAAAAAAAATTCCGGTGTGCTTTTAGAAGATGAGTTTAACAGGGTTGAGGGAATAATTTATTTCTCCTCAATGACTTGTGAGTTGACATCAACGCGGTGACAGCCCTAATATGGCCCTTTGCGGGGTGCTTGGCTATGAGCAACATTACCTTCATTATCCACCTGAGAACATATCGCCCTTGTCAGACTCCGCCGGAGACACACTTGTGCATCAGAGCACACAGACTTTACATACCTGTGTTATCAGAGCACACAGACTTTCCACACCAGTGTTATCAGGGCACGTAGACTTTACACACCTCTGTTATCAGGGCACGTAGACTTTCCACACCTGTGTCATCAGGGCACGTAGACTTTCCACACCTGTGTCATCAGGGCACGTAGACTTTACACACATGAATCATCAGGGCATGTAGACTTTCCACACCTGTGTCATCAGGGCACGTACACTTTACACACCTGTGTCATCAGGACACGTAGACTTTACGCACCTGCGTCATCAGGGCACGTAGACTTTCCACACCTACGTCATCAGGGCACATAGACTTTCCAGTGGAACTGTGCGGCTGCCTCTCAGACAAAGGGGATCACTGGGAAGCGGCCACCCCTCCCCACCCCTCCCCACCCCACCCCCGCCCCACCACCACTCTGAACTCGTCTCCTGCGATGTACGAGACCTACAGATTGCCTCAGTGAGAGGCCTCCACTTCTTACAAGAAGAGTCATTCTGGGACATGGTCTACCACCTAGTCCACTCGTCTGTCGAGCCGGGCAGGAAATTCCACCCTCATCCCCACCCCGACCTGTTGCAGGTGCCCATCCACGGCCTTCTGCTCTTCAACAGCACGCGGGTGGTGACGGTGTTCACCATGGAGGATTTGAACCAGAACCTCGTCAGCTACCGCCACGACCAGTCGGAGACGGCCCGGGACAGCTTCTCCTTCACCGTCACGGACGGCACGCACTCGGACTTCTTCGTCTACCCGGAGACCACCCTGACCACCCGACGTCCTCAGACCATGAGCATTGAGATCACCCCCGTGGACAACGGCATTCCACAGGTGAGTTGAGTGTGGAGGAGGGGGGGGGGGGGGGGGGGGGTATATGCAGGGGGAAGCTCTGTTTGTGTATCTTCTGTCTGTTTTGTCAGTGTCTTTTTCTCCTGTCTGTTTGAGTCTACTGTCTGCCTGTCTGTTTTGACCGTGTCTGTGTCCCTGTCCCTCTGTTAGTCTGTGTGTGTGTGTGTGTGTGTGTGTGTGTGTGTGTGTGTGTGTGTGTGTGTGTGTGTGTGTGTGTGTGTCTCTCGTCCTCTGTTTGTCTCTCAGTTTCTCTGTTTTTATGTCTCTGTACATGTTTGTCTGTCGTCGTCTGTCAGTCTCTCTCCGTCTTCTATCTCTCTCTCTCTCTCTCTCTCTCTCTGTGTCTCTGTCTCTCTCTCTCTCTGTCCCTGTGTCCCTGTTTTTATCTCACTGCTGCTGTTCTCCCACCTCACTCTCTGCATCTATCTGCCTGCTTGTCTGTGTCTGTCTGTGTGTGTCTGTTTGTCTGTCTACCTGCCTGCATGTCTGTCTGTCTCTGCCTCTGTTTCTATCTCTCTGTCTCTCTCTGTCTGTCTTACTATGTCCCTGTCCGTGTATTAGTCTGTTTTTTTTTTTTGTTCTCTCTCTCCCCCCGTCTTTTAAACTCTGTGTCTGTTCACCTGTATCTGTTTTTGACAGCGAGTCTAGGTCATTTTCACTCTACGTCTGTCTGTCTGTATCTATCCGTCTCCCTCTGTATTTTTGTTTTCCTCTTCTCTCTCTCTCTCTCTCTCTCTCTCTCTCTCTCTCTCTCTCTCTCTCTCTCTCTCTCCCCTCTCTCTCTCCTCCCCTCCCCCCCCCCCCCCCCCTCAATTTTGTAACAAGCTTGCTGAACGGATCCGGGATCCGCTGCTTGATGAGGATCCCGCGTTTCGAATCCGCACGAAATTTCATGGGCTTGTCCTTTAGCCACATACAGTCTTTCCCACACGTTAGGGTAACATCAATTCAGTATCGTTTGTGTAATCTTGCTGACCAGCCAACCAACCAGTAACCAAGCAACCAAGCAACCAAGCAAACAAGCAACCAACCAACCAACCAAGGGACGCCGGTGAGAACATAGCCTCCAGGGTAAAATTAACCAAAATAATACCAGCAGTGAGCAACGGCAGTTATCAACCATCGAAAATAAAATAAACAACAACAAACTGGATCTAATCTGCCCCCCCCCCCCCCCCCACCCACCCAGTTGCCTCCTCTCCCAGCCCCTTCGCCTCCCCCTCCCTCTTCTCCCCCCGACTGATAATAAAAAAGGAAGAAAAAAAAAAAAAGTAGTAGTCCAACACAATTCTCCCCCTGTGTGGAACATCCTATAGTAGCGTCTTACAGCCCGAGGAAAACAGCGAAAAGGAAAGCAGTGATTATTGCTGCTATTGCTGAGGATTGCAAATGTTTTCCTTCGGATCAGGACTGTTTCCTGTGGATTATTATTATTATTATTATTATTATTATTATAATGTTGTTATTAAGAGTGCTTATATACCGCCTATTCTCGGCCAGAGACCAAGCTCTAAGCGCTTTGCAATCCGCATTTTCGTTTACACAGGGGCATGCCTACCTGGGTAGAGCCGACTGAAGAGCTGCCTGCTGGCGCTTCATTCAATCGTTTCCCGTGTCATTCAGTCAACATCGTGTATTTAATGTAACACATCTTTCATTCTTTCGACTTTCCACGCAGAATGCATGTTATGTGTAACGTGTCATCCATACCAACGTCCAAGCTGGCCTTTTTTCAAAAAGTTGGTGATGGAATTTTACATGTGTGCAAGATGTTATGCGTCCGTTCACACACGGAACCTCGGTTGATAGTCTCATTTGAAGGACTAATCGTGAAATGGAGTTGGAGCCAAAGTTAACTCCGAGGGAAAAATCCCTTTGTACCGGAACGGCCCGGCGGAGATTTGAACTCGCAACCCCAGGATCACCAAGATTATGAGTCCGGCGGACTAGGAAAAACAGTTATTTTATCTGGGACCACAACTGTTTTTCTTCTCTCTCCCTATTTTTGGTGTTTACCTTATGGACAATTACTACCCCCTCTACCTCTATGCTCCCATACCCCTCTACCTCTATGCTCCTATATCCCATCTACCTCTATGCCCCATACCCCTCTACCTCTATGCTCCCATACCCCTCTACCTCTATGCTCCTATATCCCATCCACCTCTATGCTCCCATATACCCCTCTACCTCTATGCTTCCATACCCCTCTACCTCTATGCTCCCATACCCCTCTACCTCTATGCTCCTATATCCCATCCACCTCTATGCTCCTATACCCCTCTACCTCTATGCTTCCATACCCCTCTACCTCTATGCTCCTATATCCCCATCCACTTCTATGCTCCCATACCTCTACCTCTATGCTCCCATACCCCTCTGCCTCTATGCTCCCATACCCCTCTACCTCTATGCTCCCATACCCATACCCCTCTACCTCTATGCTCCTATACCCCTCTACCTCTATGCTCCCATACCCCTCTACCTCTATGCTCCTATACCCATCCACCTCTATGCTCCTATACCCCTCTACCTCTATGCTTCCATACCCCTCTACCTCTATGCTCCTATATCCCCTCTCCACTTCTATGCTCCTATACCCCTCTACCTCTATGCTCCTATATCCCTCTACCTCTATGCTCCCATATACCCCTCTACCTCTATGCTCCCATACCCCTCTACCTCTATGCTCCTATATCCCTCTACCTCTATGCTCCCATACCCCTCTACCTCTATGCTCTCATACCTCTACCTCTATGCTCCCATACCCCTCTACCTCTATGCTCCCATACCCCTCTACCTCTATGCTCCCATACCCCTCTACCTCTATGCTCCCATACCTCTCTACCTCTATGCTCCCATACCTCTCTACCTCTATGCTCCCATACCCCTCTACCTCTATGCTCCCATACCCCTCTACCTCTATGCTCCCATACCTCTACCTCTATGCTCCCATACCCCTCTACCTCTATGCTCCCATACCTCTACCTCTATGCTCCCTATACCTCTACCTCTATGCTCCCATACCCCTCTACCTCTATGCTCCCATACCCCTCTACCTCTATGCTCCTATATCCCACCTGCTCCTATACCCCTCTACCTCTATGCTCCCATACCCCTCTACCTCTATGCTCCCATACCTCTACCTCTATGCTCCCATACCTCTACCTCTATGCTCCCATACCCCTCTACCTCTATGCTCCCATACCTCTACCTCTATGCTCCCATACCCCTCTACCTCTATGCTCCCCATACCCCCTCTACCTCTATGCTCCCATACCCCTCTACCTCTATGCTCCCATACCTCTACCTCTATGCTCCCATACCCCCTACCTCTCTATGCTCCCATACCCCTCTACCTCTATGCTCCCATACCCCTCTACCTCTATGCTCCCATACCCCTCTACCTCTATGCTCCCATACCTCTACCTCTATGCTCCCATACCTCTACCTCTATGCTCCCATACCCCTCTACCCTCTATGCTCCCATACCCCTCTACCTCTATGCTCCCATACCTCTACCTCTATGCTCCCATACCCCCTCTGCCTCTATGCTCCCATACCCCTCTACCTCTATGCTCCCCATACCCCTCTACCTCTATGCTCCCATACCTCTACCTCTATGCTCCCATACCCCTCTACCTCTATGCTCCCATACCCCTCTACCTCTATGCTCCCATACCCCTCTACCTCTATGCTCCCATACCCCCTACCTCTATGCTCCCCATACCCCTCTACCTCTATGCTCCCATACCCCTCTACCTCTATGCTCCCATACCCCTCTACCTCTATGCTCCCCATACCTCTACCTCTATGCTCCCATACCCCTCTACCTCTATGCTCCCATACCCCTCTACCTCTATGCTCCCATACCCCTCTACTACCTCTATGCTCCCATACCCCTCTGCCTCTATGCTCTCATACCTCTACCTCTATGCTCCCATACCCCTCTACCTCTATGCTCCCATACCTCTACCTCTATGCTCCTATACCCCTCTACCTCTATGCTCCCATACCCCTCTACCTCTATGCTCCCATACCTCTACCTCTATGCTCCCATACCCCTCTATATCCTCTCCCCCTAAGCAGCCGACTCACACAACCCCCTCACAACTGACAACAGGTGAGCATCAACCGAGGGGCCTCCTCTCTGTCGGAGCTGGGTGGGGATACCCTGGGGTTCCGGATCTCTCCCCGGGTGCTGAGCGTGGAGGACCGGGACTCTCCAGACGATGGCTTGCTGTACGTGCTGTCCTCGGCCCCCCCGCTACGGTTACATCATCAACCGGGCGCTGGGGAACAGGTCCATCAGCAACTGGACCCAGGGTGAGTAGCCGAGGGAGGGGATGGGCAGCTGGTTTTTGGTGTCTGTTGTTGGTGTTCTGTGTGGGTTGGTGGTT
This sequence comes from Conus betulinus, assembly GCA_016801955.1. NCBI lineage: Eukaryota > Metazoa > Mollusca > Gastropoda > Neogastropoda > Conidae > Conus > Conus betulinus. The sequence goes on along the minus strand of JADBJO010001558.1, from coordinate 251,810 downwards.
TGTTGGTGCTGGTTGTGTTTTGTGGATGAATTTTGTTTCTGTTGAGCTTTTGGTTTTTGTGTGTGTTATTACTGTTAGTGATTTTTTGTTTGGTTGGTTGGTTTGTTTTGTTGCTGTTCTTGTTAATTGTGTTTTATGTTATCTGCGGCTTGTGTGTGTTGTTTGCTTGTTTGTTATTATCATTCAGGTATTCTTGTGTTTATGTCGCCTGCGGCTTGTGTCTTATTTGTTGTTCTTGTGCTGCTGTTCTTGTAGTCTGTTGCTCGTTTATTTTTTGTTATGATTGTTCTTGTGGAATATGTTCTGATGCCTATGTTCCCTTTTCCTCTCTCTCTCTCTCTCTCGCTCTCTCTCTCTCTCGCTCTCTCTCTCTCTCTCTCTCTCTCTCTCTCTCTCCTCTCTCTCTCTCTCTCTCTCTCTCTCTCTCTCTCTCTCTCTCTCTCTCTCTCTCTCTCTCTCTCTCTCTTTGTTGTGCACCTGTTGTTGTGAAACTCCATAATGGAGGTGGGTGGGCGCGCGTTGGTGGTGGTGGTGTGAGTTGTGTTGCTGCCGAATTTCTTCTGTTGTTCATATTGTTTTTTTTGTTTGTTTGTTTGTTTTGTTGTTCTTTTTTTTGTTCTTCATGATGATCGCTTTGTAGGCATTTTCCATCCACTTTTCTTCTAGTGTCTCATTATCCTCGTCGTAATTGTTGATGACAATTTGTTTAATGTATTGTTTTTTTTTTTCGCACAGAGAGAGAGAGAAGAGAGAGAGGGAGAGAGAGAGAGAGAGAGAGAGAGGGAGGGAGGGAGAGAGAGAGAGGGGGAGAGAGAGAGAGAGAGAGAGAGAGAGAGAGAGAGAGAGAGAGAGAGAGAGAGAGAGATACGTTTTTTGTATTACTCACTTCTGTGCATTAATTTGTTTTGTCCGTTAACTTCACAATTCTCTCTATGTTCGTTTTCCCCAGTTTCCCCCGGACATTGTTGTATGTTCTGTCCTCTGTTTATTTTGTCTGTCTCTCTGTTCTGTCTGGTCCTCTGTCCATTTGTCTGTCCTTCTGTCTTCTGTCTCTCTGTCTCTCTGCCTCTCTTCTCTCTGTCTCTCTCTCTCTCTCTCCTCTCTCCTCTCTCTCTCTCCTCTCTCTCTCTCTCTCTCTCTCTCTCTCTCTTCGCATCCCCTCCCACGGTCTCTCTGTCTCTCTCTGTTTCTGTCTTGTCTGTCTGCCTGTCTGTCTGTCTCTGTCTGTGTCTCTCTGTCTCTGTCTCTCTCTCTTTCTCTCCTCTCTCCCTCTGTCCTCTCTATCTGTGTCTTCCTGTATCTGTCTGCCTGCCTCTTTTTCTCTTTCCGTCTCTCTCTGTCCGTCTGTCTCTCTGTCCCTCTCTGTCTGTATCTGTCTTTGTCTGACTGTCTATTTGTTTGTCTGCCTCTGTGTGTGTGTGTGTGTGTGTGTGTGTGTGTGTGTGTGTGTGTGTGTGTGTGTGTGTGTGTGTGTGTGAATTTGTCTGTCTGTCTATCTCTCCCTCTCTCAATCTCGGTTGCTGGATACATTCAATATCTAAGCAGCAAAATGCCGATGAATATATCTTGCAAAACATCTACAAACAATTTTCAGCAAACTGGAATCAAACCTTCGATACCCAGATCTATCAAACCGAACCGTTAGCACTGCGGAACCGCACAACCCCGGTGTAGCGACACCGGCACTAAGTCTGTGCGATTCTGGCACGTGCGGGGCACGCCCCTCTGTGACCCCTCCACTCCCAGGCTCCTGGCGACTGTCTTGTCTGTGGACTGAGCGTAGACCGCCGGTGCCAGAGGTCCAAATGTT
>JADBJO010001558.1:235000-245000 GCA_016801955.1 Conus betulinus | reverse complement strand
CGCGTGTGTGTGTGTGTGTGTGGGGGGGGGGGGGGGGGGTGGGGGGGGGGGTGGTGGTTGTGTGGGGGGGGGGGGGGGGGGGGGGGGGGGGCGATTCCAACATCCCCTCAACTCCTTCAGACCAAAGACCAAACCAATATTCTGAGACAGAGGAGGTGTGGACGGAAGGAGTGGGGAGAAAGGATTGAGAGAGGGAGAGAGGGATGGGGTGGAATAGGAGAGAGAGAGAGAGGATAGAGAGAGAGAGAGAGAGAGAGGAGAGAGAGAGAGAGAGAGAGAGAGAGAGATGGATGATGGGTTGAAGAAGGCAAGGAGAGAGTGAAGGCTGTAGGGAGTGTGTGTGTGTGTGTGTGTGTGTGTGTGTGTGTGTGTGTGTGTGTGTGTGTGTGTGTGTGTGTGTGCGCGCGCGCGCGCGTGTTGTTTTAGATGCAGTGAGTCTATTTGCACACTTTCGCTGCGTTGTTCAGAATGGGCTTATACTTATATTGTCCGAAAGTTTGATATACTTTGAAAATACAATAAACAACACCACATCACGTCAATTACATCCTCTAATCGCCACCGGCCTGTAAGTGTAGGGCTTTTTTCTCTTGTCTCTCAGGAGTTGTTGGCTATTGTAATTCAAGCAGGCGAACAAAAATGGCACTCGGCATAAAATAATCATTTAGGCGGGACGCGCTCTCGCGCGAGAGTCGTTAGAACTCGGACTTTCCTGTGTACACGTGTGCACGGAAATGGGCCACGTGGAATGCCACGTATGATGACTCATAAATGACGTCTCCCTCGAGAGTTATTTTTAGTCCTGGGAAGAGACTTTTTACTATGGCTGTGCCCAAATAAAAACGATCTTGATGAAAGCTGGTTAAGGTGACTCATCTGCCTCTTGGGGCTTTTCCGCTTTTATTTGTCCTTCTTTCTATCGCCCTTTCTATTCTTTCTTTCTTTCGTCCATTCTTTTCAGTTCTTGCTTTCTTTCATTGTTTAATCTTTTCTTTCTTTGGTTCTGTCCTTTTTTTTTTTTCGTTCACCCCCCCCCTTTTTTGCCGTTCTTGCTTTTCTCTTTTTTCTTTCTTTCTGTTTTTCTTTCTTTTGTTTTCTTTGTTTGTTTTCTTTCATGCTTTGTTTTCCTTTCTAGTTTTCTTTCATTCGTTCCTCACTTCTTTCTTTAGCTCCCTTTATGTTTCATCTTTCTCTCACTCCCACTTTTTTTTTTTTTTTTTTTTTGCTTTCTTGATGCTTCCTCGCACACCTTCGATATGATTTGTAGTGTTTCTCCTTTTCAAGCTGAAGGATTCATTTTTTTTTTTTTCATTTTGAAATCCATTTGTTTTCTCTCTCCTCTAACTTTGACTCCGTTCTTTCGTCAGATGGTAAAATGCAATAATGATTCATTTGTTCGTTTATTCGCTCATTCCTTCCTAGAGAAGTGTTGCTTGCAGCATACTATCAGGCCCCAAGTGGCCACTGCAGTCGTCTGGTCTGTAAGAAACCTGATCTGATTTTATGCATTTATTCATTCTTTAATTAACTCATTCTTCCTCCCTTCCTTCCTTTCTTTCTTTCATTTTCTTCTTTCTTTTTTTCTTTCTTTTTTTTTTTTTTTCTTTTCTTATTTTTTCTTCTTTACCTTTTTTTCTTATCTCCTTTCTTTCTTTCTTTTTCTTTCTTCTCTTCTTTCCTTTTCTTTCCTTTCTTTCTTTCCTTCTTTTCTTTCTTTCTTTCTTCTCCCCTTTCTTGTTTTTCATGCATATCTCTTCTCCTTTTATCCTTTATTTTTTTGTAGTTGCCTCTTTTCTTCCAACAGTGAAGTATTTGCCTGTCTCGTCTGCACAATAACCCCTCCCCCTCCTCCTCCAAACCCTTCTCTCCCCCCCCCCCCCCCCCCCTCTTCGCACCCACCGCGCACACACTCACACATATACACGTAGACAACCACATCTATTTGACACCCTATACACCGAATGTAAAAGACTGTTTATGGGGACTCTGGCGCCACTATAGGAAAAAAAGGGGTGGGGGCGTGGGAGTTTGGGGAATGGAAAAGAATGGGGAGTGGGGGTGGGGGTGGAGGTAGGAGGGATGCACAAAGGACAGACTTGAACTGAGGGGGTTGGGGATACGGAGGCTGCTGACGGTCTTAAATGTTTATGTAGGAGCGATGGAATCGGTCTAATGTTATGTATTCATGAATCTTTATTTATTTATTTATTTATTTACATGTGTGCGTTTGTTTTTGTTTGCATTTTTTGTCGGTTTTACCCCTATATCTTTCTGCTTTTCTTCCTATTTTACTGAAAAGGGATACGTGCTCATGCAAGAATGAGACAGAGAGAGAGAGAGAGAGAGAGAGAGAGAGAGAGAGAGAGAGAGAGAGAGAGAGAGAGAGAGAGAGAGAGAGAGATTGTGGTGTTTTTTTTCTCTTCTTTGAGACTTATTTCCTCTGTCTGGCTGTTTGTTTGCCTCTCTGCCTCTGTCTGTCTGTCTGTCTGTCTGTCTGTCTGTCTCTTTTTCTCAACCACCCCACCCCTCCCGCCATTCCCCCCATCCTCTCCACCCCTAAACACTCATCCACCCGTCGCCAGTTCGCTCGTGTAGCTGGTTTAGCCGTGGTTGTTTAAAGTTGAATCACGTAGAGATATTGTAGCAAATTCTACTTTTATGAACTTTAGTCTGATGGGGTCGTCACTATTCCACCTGATAAGAAAGCCAGTTGTGGTCAGGTGCAGCCACTCGCTCCATCCTGGTTCATTCACACAGACACTCCTTTTCCTTGCCTACACCCCTTCGCCACTCTCCTCCCCTCCCCTCCCTCCCCCTCTCATCCCCATCCGTCCATCCCGTCCTCTGATATCAGTTACCCAGCTCTCGCCCATGTACACACACAGACGCACACAGACACACGGACACATGGACATACATACATGCACACACACACATACATACATACAGATACATACAGACAGACAGCGCAGACAGACAGACAGACGTACGCACGCACGCACGCACGCACGCACGCACACACACACACACGGCGCTTGCGCGTACACATAAACGCACAGGCACACACACACGTGCGCATGCAGAGAGACACACGCTCAGCCATACACCTTACCCCGAACTTCACACACACACACACACACACACACACACACACACTTACACACACACACACACACACACACACACACACACACACACACACACACACACACACACACACACACACACACGCACGCACGCACACGCAGACACACACACACACATACACACGCACGCACACACACACACACACACACACACACACACACACACACACACACACACACACACACACACACACACACACACACACGAACAGAGAAGACAGCACCACACCACATAGAGAGAACCCAATCTCTCTTTGGCTGAAAGGGAGACAACAACAACAGCAAACAAACAAATAATCAACAATGATGCCAGTGCTGCTGTCCAGGCCGCAGCCATAGGATTTCATTGCGCTCAGCGCTGTTTCATGAAAACTGGTAATTGACGGCCAGATTCCTGGAGCCGCCCCACCTCCGTCCCGCTCTCCCCCCTTGCCCATCCCTCCCCCCCCCCCCCCCCACCCCCCCCCCCCCTTCGCCCTTACCTCATACACCCCACCCCCCAGTCTCTCCACAAGGTGTCAGGGATGCTGGACAGAGTGCGTAATTGTTTCCTGGCTCTGAAGACCCAATGAGGACAATGAAGAAGGATGAGCTTGTTTTCCTTTTATATCTGTTTGTGTTGTGAGTGATCTTGTTCCCTGTCCGTGTTGCTCTCTCTGTCTCTGTCTTCTCTCTCTCTCTCTCTCTCTGTCTCTGTGTGGTGTGTCTCTCTGTCTCTGTCTCTCTCTGTCTCTGTCTCTGTCTCTCTCTCTCTCTCTGTTTCTCTCTCTGTCTCTGGCTGTCTCTCTATGTCTTTGTGTCTCTCTCTCTGTCTCCTCTCTCTCTCTCTCTCTGTCTCTCTCTCTCTCTCTGTGTCTCTCTGTGTGTGTCACTCTCTCTGTCTCTGTCTCTCTCTCTGTCTCTCTCTCTTTCTCTCGTTCGCTGTCCCACACGCTCTCTTGCTCTCTCTCCCCCCCCCCCCCCCCCCACCCCCCCCCCCCCCACAGCTCCGAGATTCACCACAGCAGGGTTTTTCGTTTTTTTCTGTTCGACTGCAGCCAGACACAAGCTTGGTTGGCACCCTAAAGTGTGACATGGAACCCAAAACTAGAAAAGCGAAGTTTTGGAGTATTTCAAAATCAATGATCTATGTGCTAAAGGTAGTGAGTTTTATGATAATGGAAAAGTCACATAATCATCCATTTTTTTCGCAAAGTTTGACTTTAAAAATGTTGAACCTGGCATGGTGCTGCAGGTATGGTGGGTACATTAATGCCACAGGGTCTGCAGTTAACAAACTGGAGGGAGGCTGAACAATTAGGGAGTGGGGGAAAGCAAGTGCAGGTTAAACAATTCTTCCATCATTATAGTAATGACTTGGCAAAGATTTGAAATTTAAAAAAAAAAAAAAAAGGGGGGGGGGGGGTGTGTGTGAAGATAAGGAAATGGGAAAATGTATATCATAAATATGAAAACCCGTCACTAGCTGCATGAGGGAACCATCGCTATTCCTCTCGAAGGCAGATCTATATGTATCGCCTGCCTGCTCCTAGGCCTTTCGTCCCCTGGATCGGACTCATCAGGGAGACACGGCTGATTGTGTCTGTGCTCTTGGCGTCAAATAGAGACACCCCACAGGCAGGCATCTGCATTGCCATGAAAGCACCGAACACACATCCTAGGCTTTCTGTTCTTTATATTTATTTATTTTCCACCTTACATTGAAAGTTTTTTTTCCCCCCTCGAATACACACATTACATCGATATTTTCACAATTGAGACGAGGAAACATGTTTTAACAATTCAGTTTGAAATCAGCATGCAACAATCATTAACTGTTTTGACGTTACAAGGGTTTTAGCACATTTTTTTTTTTTATAAAGGGGAAAAAAGTGGTGAAATAAAGGAATGAAGAATGAAAAAAAAAATCTTCCTCCTTTCTCTTTGCTCTCTTCCTGTTTAATATTGTATGCAGTTTTTTAAACATAGAGGAAAGAAGGAGGAGGGGATATCAAATACAAAGTTTCACTATAGTTAGCGGAGATGTTATAATGTGAAAAAGAATTCACCCCTCCCTTCGACATGACAGTCACTTTGAAACCGGCCTGTGACTCTCTCTCTCTCTCTCTCTCTCTCTCTCTCTCTCTCTCTCTCTCTCTCTCTCTCTCTCTCTCTCTCTCTCTCTTATACACACACGCCCGCGCGCACTCAAACAAAATTTCGCTCCCTGACGTGCAGAGAAACCAGATGATAAACTTTTGAAGCTACCTTCGTACTTTTCTTCTTGGTTTCGTTTTTATTTTTTCATAATTTATTTTTCATTTATTTATTTTGTTTTTTTTTATTGGTTAGAATGATGTATATAAAACAAAACACATCGGCGACAAAAAAAATCAACGATAACCCTCCCTACAGTAAATACTACCCCCCCCCCCCCCCCCCCCCCCCCCCCCCCCCCCCAAAAAAAAAATCGGAACTTAAAAAAAAACATCGTGTCAGCGTTGTCGATAGCGGCACAGTGTTTCTGTGTGTAGGTCAGTGTTGGTAACGTGTATCCGTTGGACAAATATGTAGAGGGGACGGGGTTCAAATCTCTCCTGTTGAGTCATCAGAGGGTGGGGGGGGGGGGGGGGGATAAAAGGGAGGGAGGAGGAGGGTACGGGAGGATGGCGGGTGGAGAGTGTTTCGAGTCCAGGCTGGGGGTCTGTACTGTTGAGGGGTTTCTCGCTAAGGGAAAGGTTGACTTTTCTGATCAGGTGGTCTGCCTCGCACCTGGCTGGATCTGACGTCTCTCCTCTACCCTTCACTTTCTGCCACTTTGCCTCCCTGTCCCCTCCCCCCCCCCCTCCCTGTGCTCCCCCCGTGCCCCCTCTGCTTCCCCACCACACACACATATATCTGTCATGCTGTGTGTGTGTGTGTGTGTGTGTGTGTGTGTGTGTGTGTGTGTGTGTGTGTGTGTGTGTGTGTGTGTGTGTGTAGTGTGTATGTGTGTGTGTGTGTGTGTTGTAGTTGTGTGTGTGTGTGTGTGTGTGTGTGTGTGTGTGTGTGTGTGTGTGTGTGTGTGTGCATGATTGTATTTTGTTGTCTCTCATTGTCTCATTTTCCATGTTGTCCATTGTGAAAGAGAATGAGAGACAAAAGAAAAAAGAAAATAGAGAGAAAGAGAGAAAGAGCGAGAAATGAATTAAAAAAAAAAAAGCAGAAAAAAAGAAAGAAAGGAAAGCCTTAAGGTAGAATTATAGACAAAGAAAAAAAAAAAGTTTTTTTTTCCCTCAGGATGACAATTGTTTTTCCTCATAATAACTGTTTTCCTTAGGATGACAAACTGTTTTCCTCAGGATGACAATTGTTTTCCTCATAATAACTGTTTTCCTTAGGATGACAACTGTTTTCCTCAGGATGACAATGTTTTCCTCAGGATGACAACTATTTTCCTCAGGATGACAACTGTTTTCCTCAGGATGACAACTGTTTTCCTCAGGATGACAACTGTTTTCCTCAGGATGACAACTGTTTTCCTTAGGATGACAACTGTTTTCCTCAGGATGACAACTGTTTTCCTCAGGATGACAACTGTTTTCCTCAGGATGACAACTGTTTCCTTAAAGATGACAACTGTTTTCCTTAGAATGACAACTGTTTTCCTTATGATGACAACTGTTTTCCACAGGATGACAATTGTTTTTCCTCATAATAACTGTTTTCCACAGGATCACCACTGTTTTCCACAGGATCACCACTGTTTCCCACAAGATCACCACTGTTTTCCACAGGATCACCACTGTTTTCCACAGGATCACCACTGTTTTCCTGTTTTCCAGTGGATAATGACTGTTGTCCTTGTTTTCTTCAGGTCAGTGACGATCATCCTTACTGTCTAAGAAACCGGGTATTATGGCCGGCGAATCGGTGATAAGAAAAAGTAGGTTGTAATTGCTTTTTCTTCCTGACAATGGCATGCGCACTGGGTATCATTGGTATTACAACTCGAATTGTCATCTTGAGAAAGGGGAAAAAAAGCTGTGTTCCTAGAATCACAGCAGTGTTGCTCTTTTACGCTGTTTTGCTTCAGGGTTATGATCTCTCTTTTCCACGCCAGTATAGTGAATGAAATTCTGATCGTTAGGTATGACAACAGTAGTGGCTGTTTTCCACTGGGAAACGATGAAAACAGTAGTGATCCTTACGGAGAAGGGAAACAGTTATTATCCTAACAACAACAACAACAGCAACAACAACAACAACGGTTGTGATCTTCAGGTTGTGTTACACTGTTTTCTTAAAAATAAATGCTCTCTTTTCTTCTGGAAGGTGGAAAACAGGAATTGTCAGCTTCTGACGCCAGGGTGTTACCATAGAACCGTAGAATGCTAGTCCCGCGGACAGAAGAGCTTTCATTAGAACTTGGCTGTTGAAAAGTGTGGCGTCATCCGCAGTCATCAGCCGACAAAGCACGATGCGCACTGTGAACAAGGGGCTCGTTTGTTTGACTGGGGGCATGTCTCCCTCCTCATGCCCTCTTTGCCCACAGAATTCGGACTAACGAGTGCTGGTGCCAAAAATCGATGGCACCAGTCAGTTGGTTGTCTTGGATGAAAGTCTCTTATAATTCAGTGCTCTGTCTGTCTTGTCTGTCTGTCTGCCTGTCTGTCTCTGTGTGCTCTTTGTCTTGAAGCAAGAAATATCAAATGAATTTTGCAAGGGGGTAAAAAAACGAGCGGGTGGTTGTGTTTGACGTGTGAGTTCAGGCTGTTTGTGGACGATCCGGGCTAGGCATGAGGATGCCAGCAGAAAAACGACGTGTGTTGCCGCTGCCTTAAGTGCAGGGCTAGACCTCAACTGTGCATCTCTGCCTATGCACCTTTTTTGCTTTTGTACTTTCCCTGCATTTTTGGCATTGGTTACAAAGCTGGTTCTGGCAGTTAAACCGAATAAGGCTCCAGTGCCAGTGTAAGGATGCTGTAAAAGAAAATCAATTTCCGCAATCAAATGCAAGGATTCGTGATTCCCCTGCACCGTGAAAGCAGAGAATCGGTTGCCCGCTTCTAGCTGGCGATGCCAGCTGCAAGTCATATCACGCGATGCGAGCTACGGGTCACCATAACATATTTCAGCTTTCACCACTCCGAGTGGGTTTTCGGTGTAGTGCTGTTACAAGGTATTGCTAAACAAAGCATTTCGTGGCGAAATCAGCGCGCGCAGTACGGTGTTTCCTGTGTTTCCCGTCTGACACTTTTAAAAAACAAACAGGTTTACAATGCTGTTCCACGCGTGAACTCAATCAACGGCGTGCTCTTGTCTGGCGAAAGGCATTTCTCGAATTTGGCATCATGAGCCAACAAACAGCTCCGTGACTACACACGCGACTTTGCCTCTTTAGCGATCAAATAGGAGGTGAGAAATGGACAGGCTGGTTTCAGATTCTTAGCATGGTAAAAACTTCGTTTGGGACCAGCCATCCCCGTCCACTGCCACTCATTCAACCGTGGTCTGCAATGCAAAGTGAAGGTTGAAGGAAACAGGCACCGGAACATCAAACAGGCGGATCTCACTGAGAATTGATGTTGTGAACTAGTCGAGCTGTCGGGGGCTGGGGATGGTGTGGGATGGCGTAGTGCAATGGGTCCAACGTGTGACCTTTCGCTGTTGGTATTTCAGGGTGTGATCTTTGAAATACTGATTGCTCCAGAAATAGCGTGGGCCTCTTTAGACTGGGTCATTGACCTATAAGCAATATGAAGTGACACAAACCTTTCCAAAGAAAGTGCTGCGTGTGAACATGTCCTCCATTTAAGGGTGGACGGGGTAACATCCCTGACGTGGCAGGCTGGGCAATAAATTGAATTGTATAAGGGCTGGGCAATCGAGAGAGGAGGATAGTATTGTTCAGTTATATGTTAAATATGCAGACAAGAGGCACATTGTCGTGCAATAGAAATCGCGCTGGAAAGAACGTATTTTTCTTTATAATACCGTTTACTAGACTCATGCTTGTCATGAAAAAAAAAAAAACGTTTAAGGGATGGCTTTGGATGCTCGAAAGAAATTTTTGAACAGTTGAAAAAGGAAAGAAAAAAACAAGATGAACAGAAGAAAGCATTTCATTCGAACACAGTAATGAATACGACCATTTGACAACAGCAGCAACACAAGCAGTTGAACTCACAGCAGTGCTGTTCATTTTATTCTTTCTCTTGGGTCAAATTCAAAGACAAATCTCGCAGAACGTGTGGTAGGTCCTTCCCGTTCACAGTCAGCAATGGTAGCGGAGCACGTGGGGAGACTCGTTGAACCCAGATAGGCCCCATACATCCAGTGAGACATGAGTACCTCTCCTGCTTACGCCGCCTCTCCGTGGACTCGTTCAGCCTCTGAGCTGTCAACAAAATTTCTCTTCGTCACGTCAGCAATGCTCATTCTTCCATAACAGACGTTTTTTTTTTTTCCCTCTCCGGCCTGACAAACACTCCCCCTGGGTCATATCAATGTTTTGTGTCCTATCAGGTCAATATTGTTTCGTATCACGTAAACACACTTTCCCCGAGCTTGTCAGCACTCTTTCTCACCTCCCTGTAAGCATTCTATTCTGTGGTCAAAAATCAGCGCTCCCCCTCTAGCCTGATCAACACTCATTCCCCTGACCATGTATAAACACTTCAGTTCCCCCCCCCCCCCCCCCCCGCCTCAAATAAACACCCTCTCCTCCCCCCACCCCACCCCACCCCCCACCTCCCTACCCCCTTGCCCTGTCAACACTTTACTCTTCGGTTCCATAATCTCTCCCGGCTCTTGGCAGTTCTGAAGGGAGGCAGGCTGGACTGGAACTTGCATCAGTAGCTCACATCGCTGTTTACTGTTACGACGGTACAAGT
>JADBJO010001558.1:205000-220000 GCA_016801955.1 Conus betulinus | reverse complement strand
CACACACACACACACACACACACACACACACACACACACACACACACACACACAACAAACACAACACGACACGACACAACACAACACAACACAACACAACACAAACAACACACACACACACACACACACACACACACACACACACACACACACACACAACACAACACACACAACACAACACAACACAACACAACACACACACACACACACACACACACACAATCCAGCATCCTCATATCCGTGAGCGCTCGTATGCGAGATGAAAATGTCTAGACAGAGGGTTTCAGGTCATGACGGCACTGCGGCTGGTTTGAAACGCAGACACAAATCTGTCCAGCCCCAATCCATCAACGGTTGTTTTTTTCTCTCTTTCTCCCCCGTCTGAGACTCCAGAATTGCTGTTGACTCATGTTAGACATTCTGAAACCTATCCTGATGAACGATATTTCCCACGTCTTGAAAAAAAACACACACACACACACACACCCGGTTTCACGTGCATGTTTGAAAATACTCTGTCGCCCGAGCAGACAAAATGAAGAGAGAGAGAGAGAGAGAGAGAGAGAGAGAGAGAGAGAGAGAGAGACAGAGAGAGAGAGAGAGGAGAACGAAGAAGGGAAAGGGGAAGGGAGGAGGCGAGGGAGACAGAGACGGTGGGCGGGCCGGAGAGAGGAGGGGTAGGTGGGTGGAAGTCCAGGGAGTGGGGGTGGGTTGGGAGTGGGGGTGGGAGGGGGGGGGGGGGGGGGCAGAGGTTTTCTCCCTCCCTATCATGTTAATAATGGCATGCATACAGTTATGCGGGTTTGTGCTGGGAGCTTACGCAGAGGCAAGAACACACACACACGCGCATGTTCGGGTCCATGCACGCACGCACGCACGCACGCACGCACGCACATGCACGCACACACATGCACGCACGCATACACACACAGACACACAGACATACAACCACGCACACGCGCGCGCACGCACAGACACACACATACACACACACAACACACACGCGCGTACACATACATAAAAGAACATCTTGAATGCAGGTTTGTTTACAAAAACCACCACGAAATACAAAGGTTTGCCAAATAAAAGGCATGAAAAGAACAGAAATACACCCTTTCCTTCCAATTCCCTCAGGTTGTCTTTCTTGGTTGCCTTCGTCTTCTACATGGTCAGCATCACAATTACACGATTAACAAAAAAAAAAAAAAAAAAAAAAAAAAAAAAAAGAAGAAGAAAACGAAGAGTTTATAATGGCTTCTTCAACAACAGCAAAAGCTAAAATTAGGAAGAAGAAAACGAAGAGTGTATAATGGCTTCTTCAACAACAGCAAAAGCTGAAATTATCAAACCAGTTAACTGATCTCTTTGTTCCAAAAACAACAAACATTTGAATGTTAAGGATATGTGTGTGTGTGTGTGTGTGTGTGTGTGTGTGTGTGTGTGTGTGTGTGTGACTCTGTGTGTGTGTGTGTGTGTGTGTGTGTGTGTGTGCGTGCATTTGTGTGTGCATGTGCGTGAGTGCGCGTTCGAATGTTCATGATATACGCGCGCGCGCGCGCGCGCGCGCTTGTGTGTGTGTGTGTGTGTGTGTGTGTGTGTGTGTGTGTGTGCGTGTGTGTGTGTGTGTGTGTGTGTGTGTGGGCGCGCGCGCGCACGCGCTCGCGTGCTAGTGCGCGTTTGAATATCCATAATATGCGTGTGTTCGTTGCATGTATGCGCATCAGTATGCGCGTGCACTTGTGTGTGAATGTGCGCGTGCGCGCGCGCGCGCGCGCGCGTGTGTGTGCGTGCGTGCGAGCGCATACTTGTGTGTGTGTGTGTGCGCGCGCGCGCGCGTGCTTCGGATGTGTTTGGCAAGTGTGTGCTTTTTTCTGTGTTGCTGTTGTTATTGTTTTTTTTTTTTTTTTTTTAACATTCATCCCGTGATTAGCCTTGTCATGCAGAAATTATCTTAACATCGATTTTATGCCAGCTGAGATGTAATTGATGGCGGGGTTTGCATCAGGGAGATTGGCCCATTCCGTGAGAGAATCAGGAGGATACGCCGGAATCTGCTTTGATTGCCTCACACAGTTAACTGACAGGACACCAAAGGAAAAAGCCACAGGCCCTGCCCCCAGCAAATGAGTGGCGCTGCAAACTCGTGACTTCTTATTTGAACGGCTTTTCATTGTTTTGTTCCTGGAAGGCCAGTTGGGTATTTCTTCTTCTTGGGCATTTCTGCCGTCGGTTGTTGCCCTGGCGCCTGGAAATAAGACATTTTGGTATCTGGAACAAGCCTTTCCAGCTGCTAGAATACAATCAGTCTGTTAATCTTGAACGGTAGTTCTGGTACTCGGAATCAAACCCGTTTTGGGGTTTCGGACGCATTCCTTACTTAGAACACACCGCTGCCATAGTCACTGAAATGTTGTTAGTTTGGCACATAAAGAAAAAACCAATGTGGTCTCCGGAACACAGCCACTGAATCTGGTACCTAGAATAAAGTCAGTCTGGTATCTGAAACATAGCTACTCCGCTACCTGGAATACAGCTACTACTCCGCTGCCTGGAACATAGCTTCTTCTCCGCCTTCTGGAATATAGATACTGGTACCTGGAATATAGCTATTCTAATACCTGGAATATAGGTACTATGGTAGCTGGAACTACGCTGGAACTCGGGATATAGCTGTTCTGGTACCTAGAATATAGAGCTACTCTGGTACCTGGAATATAAGCTGTTCTGGTACCTGGAATATATAGTTCTGATACCAGGAATATATATACTCTGGTACCTGGAATATATAGCTACTCTGGTACCTGGAATATATAGCTACTCTGGTACCTGGAATATATAGCTACTCTGGTACCTGGAATATGTAGCTATTCTGGTACCTGGAATATATAGCTACTCTGGTACTTTAAACAAGGCCACTAGGGTGTATGGAATAGAGTTATTGTGGCACCTGGAATCAAACAATTTCGGTCTCTGGAACGCAACCTGTCTATGATTAGAATACAGTCTGTCTAAACGATTAGAATGATTAGTCAATCTGTTTGGTACACGGAACGCAATCTGTCTATGAATTAGAATACAATCTGTTTGGTACATGGAACGTAGTCTGTCTATAATTAGAATGCAATCTGCTTGGTACATGCAACGCAAACGCTTTGATCTGCACGCACTTTCCATCGAACGGACTCCATACACGGGCTTAGTAAAATCAACAATGGTGGCAAAGTGAGAGGTCACACTCGACCTGAAAGCGAGACACGAAGTGACTTGAGACCATGCCCATGCACTTCATGTACACGACAGAAACCACTGCAGCAAATTCTGAGAGAGAGAGAGAGAGATTGAGAGAGAGAGAGAGAGAGAGAGAGAGAGAGAGAGAGAGAGAGAGAGAGAGAGAGAGAGAGAGAGAGAGGATGGACGGAGAGATTAGAGTGTAGAAGGATGACGGTATATTACACAATGGATGTGACAATAACACAAGCCAATCCAACGGAAGTTCAGAAAGACGAAGATGGCCACAGAGATACATTCGAGCAAAGGATACTGGTCCCACAGAGATCAGTGTCTTTGGTTCGAGGTTCATTTTGGAGGGGAAGTGTCAGATTCCCGGGAACAGGGTGTGCCAATGGGAGAGGGGGGGGGAGGGGGGGAGGTATGTTGTTGACTCATTTGGCAGTTTCTGGATTGGGCCGATTTGTTTTGCCGGTTTGTTCAGAGGGCGACTTCGTGTTGATGATAGGGTGGACTGTTTTCTTTCTTGCCATCTTTCCTTTTTTAATGAGTATTATCTTTTGTGTGTGTGTGTGTTGTGTGTGTTTTTTTTGTGTTCTTGTTATCGTCATTGCTGTTTTGTATCTCTCGTGCATGCCTCCAGTGGGTGTGCTATTTCCATTGACTTCCTGGTTGCTTTTCTGTCCCTCTTATCCCCTCTCTTTTTTTTTTCTTTGTCTGTCTGTCTGTCTCTCGGTCATTTTTCCTTCTGGCTGTTTGGTTAGAGAAAAAGAGAGAGAGAGAGGAGAGAGAGGAGAGGGAGAGAGAGAGAGAGAGAGAGAGAGGGAGAGAGAGAGATGGGGAGAGAAGAGAGAGAGAGAGAGAGAGAGATAGAGATGAAGAGGAGAGATAATGACCGAGAATGGCAGAGAAGAGAGAGACAAGAGAGAGACGGAGAGACAGAGAGGAGAGAGAGAGAGAAGGAGAGAGAGAGAGAGAGAGAAGAGTAGAGAGAGAGAGAGATAGAGCCGAGAGAGAGAGCGAGAGAGAGAGAGAGAGAGGAGAGAGAGAGAGAGAGAGAGAGAATGAACGGTTATCTTACTGTGGCGATGCACAGAAAAAAAGAAAGTATCAGACAATAAAACAGGGCCGAAGCAGCAACAGGATGGAGGTTAAAAACAAAACAAAACAAAACAAAAACAAAACCCACGATGATGGGCCACGGAGGTACATTCGAGCTATATCGACATTCGCGACATAACCCACCTAGATCAGTGTCTTTGAATCAAGGTTCATTTTTTTTCGAAGGGGGGGGGGGGGGGGGGGGGGGGGGGGGGGGGGGGGGGGTGGGTGGGGGGGGGGGGGGGGGTGGTGGGGGGGGGGGGGAGGGGGATGGAGTGTCAGATTCCCGGGAACAGGGTGTGCCAATGGGGGGGGAGGGGGGGGTGGTGTTGTTGACTCATTTTGGCGGTTTCGGATTAGGTCGATTTGTTTGTTGGTTTGTGTTCAGAAAGCGACTTCGTGTTTGATGATAGGGTGGGTGTGGCTGTTTCTTTCCATTCCATCTTTCCTTTTTTAATGAGTATTATTGTGGTTTTGTGTGTGTGTGTGTGTTTGTGTGTGTGTGTGTGTGTGTGTGTGTGTGGGTGTGGGTGTAATGTCTTGTTATCGTTCGTATTGTTTTTTTTGTGTCTCTCGTGCTTGATTCCAGTGGGTGGTGCTATTTCCATCGACTTCTTTGCTGCTTTCCCCCTGCCGGCATCTTCCTTCCTTTGCCTTTCTGTTTTTGTTTGTTTGTTTGTGTTTGTTTGTCTGTTCTATTGTCTGTTTCCTGTCTCTCTGTCCATGAGAGAGAGTTCTGTCTGTTTTTCATGAGAGAGAGAGAGAGAGAGAGAGAGAGAGAGAGAGAGAGTCGGAGAGAGAGAGAAGAGGCAGAGAGATAGCGAGATAAAAATACAGAGAGAGAGAGAGGGAGGGGGGTGGGAGGAGAGAAAGAGAACTAATATAGAGGGGGTATGGGCAGATAGATAGCGAGATATAAATACGGGAGAGAGAGAGATGAGAGAGATGAGAGAGAGAGGAGAGAGAGAGAGAGCGAGAGTGAGAGAGAGAGGAGATACACAGACCAGACAGATACATAGTGGTTGGGAGGCAGATAGCGAAATTTAAATGCGGAGCGAGAGCGAGAGAGGGAGAGAGAGACGAGAGAGAGAGAGAGAGGAGAGATGAGAGAGAGAGAGAGACTCAACACAAAGTAGGGCAGTACTGAGTGGAAAGACTCGCAGACGGGCAGACAGGCAGACAGACAGACAGACAGAGAAAAAGGCAATACAGAAGAGGTTATGAATTTTCATCCATGGCCGTTGCGGGCGTCAGTTGGCCAGGGGTATTATCGTATCGATCCGTCTGCGAACCGCAATTGTTCTATTTTCCTTTCTTTTCCTTTTTTTTTTTTTCTTTTTTTTTTTTTAACTTTTTTTTCCCTACTTCTCTTTCTGATCCTGTCCTTTCACCGGAAGAGCGCTTTGAAGGGTCTCTGTTTGTCAAAGTTTTGCGTGGAGCGTGCGTGCCGTGCGGCTTGTGTGTGTGTTTGTGGTGTGTGTGTGTGTGTGTGGGTGTGCGCGCGCGCGCCGATCGCAAGTTGATATGGTGTATGTGTACCTGTGTGTGTGTGGCGTGTGTGTGTGTTTGGTGCGTGGTGTGTGTGTGTGTTGTGTGGTGTGTGTGTGTGTGTGTGTGTGTTTCGTATGAGCGCACACACACTTTAAGCTACACGGTGGATATATGTGTGCTTGTCTCTGTGTCTGTGTATGTGTAAACGCCCTGTGTGTGTGTGTGTGTGTGTGTGTGTGTGTGTGTGTGTGTGGTGTGTGTGTGTGTGTGGTGTTGTCCTGATCTTTATCCCTCTTTTGTTTAAACTGTATTTTGTGTCTGTGAGCGTGGGACTCGTGAAGTTTATGCTGCGCAGACGTGTGGGTATTTGTGGGTTTCATAGCCCCGCGTATATACTGTGGATGCTGTAATGATTATGTGCACACATGCATATACATATTCGAGCATGTAGTGTCCCCAGTCCTAGCTCCCAAGGACACGCATACATTTATACATATCTGTCTGTCTGTCTGTCTGTCTGTCTCTCTCCTCGTAATCACCCCCCCCCCCCACACACACACACACAAGTTCACGAACGGCGCGGGTGGTACACACACAAATGGCACACGCTCTAATATAAACACCCCTGCAACGCACGCAACTCATGCACGTACGCGCGTGAGCATGCGCGCGCGCACACACACACACACACACACACACACACACACACCACACACACACACACACACACACCCAGTCTATGTATATATACACATGAAAGACGCGCACAGACACATGTAGTCATGCATATGTACATACAGCGTACATACGGGCATATCCACAAACACACGCTACACCACATACACACATTCATGCACTGTCTGTCCATCTGTTCTGTTTGTTTGTATGTCTGTCGTCGTCTGTCTGTCTTCTCCCCTCTCCTCCCTCACACACACACACACACACACACACACACACACACATACACACACACACACACACACAAACGAAAACACACATGCGCGCGCGTTGTACCACACGAGCACGTCACAAAAACACACACCACTGGACACACACAGACACACACACACACTCATACACACACAAAAACACACACACACACACACACACACACACACAAAACACAACACACACATCCACACGCACGCCCGCACTTACGCGCGCGCGCACGCCCCCCCCCCCCCCCCCCCCCCCCCCCCCCACACACACACACCACACACCCACAGGGGGGACAGAGCAGGTGGAGGAGAAAGACAGGAAAGAAGAGACAGAGAGAGAGGAGAGGGGGGGGGGGGAGGGGAGAAATATAGGAATACAAAAGTTTAATAATGTTTAGGCCATTGCCATAGTGAAGGAGGGAAGAGAGAGAAAAGGGAAGGGGGGGAGGGAAAGAAGACCAAAAATGATCGAGAGAGAGTAGGGGGACACACACGCGCCGCGCGGCGCGCAACACAACACCCACACACACACACACACACCACACACCCCACACAAACATTACACCACTTACAAAGCGACGAGAGAGAGACGGAGCAGAGGAGAGAGAGCAGAGAGCAGCGGTGGAGGACGGGTGGAAAAGGACACAAACAACACACACACCACACAGAACACACACACACACACATCACAAACACCAACACACCACACACAGAACAACCACAACAACACCAACACACACACAGAGCGAGAGAGGCGATGAGGGAGAGAGGAGAGAGGGAGAGATGAGAGAGGAGAGAGAACAGCTGGGATTTTGTTGTGTGTGTGAAAACTTAAAAAGGGCAAACATATAATTTTTTAACCCATCGACGTAAAATGTGTACGTTGGCACGGACACGGGGTACAATGGCCGTCCTTCAGGCTAACCCACTCGTCGCAGAGATAACTCAATCCTCAGTAAACAACCCGAGAAAGTCGAGAATCCATTCTTTCTTTCCTTTTTTCGTTTTTCTGTCTTCTCTTTTTCGATCTGTTTGTTTTTTCTGTATTGAATTCTTTTTTTTTTTTTTTCATTTTTGTTTCACGTGTTCATGAATCGCTAGCACACACACACACACACACACACACACACACACACACACACACACACACCACACACACACACACACACAAAACACACACACACACACACTTTTTGTGGGAAGAATGTAATGCTCATAACGAACTCAATATGAAAAAGAAGCTTTGACAGAGAATGTACTGAAGTTGAAAGATATAGAAGAAGAGAAAGAAGAGGAAGAAGAAGAAGGAGAGAAGAAGAAGAAGAAGAAAGAAGAAGGAGGAGGAGGAGGAGGAGGAGGAGAAGAAAAAGAAGAAGAAGGAAAGAAAGGAAAAGAAAGAAAGAAATGGAAGAAGAATGGGAGTGGGTGGAGTAGGACAACGACGAGGACAAGGGAAAAGGAGGAGAAAGAAAAGGGGAGAGGAGAAGGAGGGGGGGAGGGGAACATGAGGAGGAAGAGAAGAGGAGGAGGAGGAGGAAGCCCTAGTGGGGGGAGGGGAAGAGGACCGAGAAGGAGGAGGAAGTCAAAAGATGAGAATTGGGATCAAGAGGGTTTGGAGGGTGGAAGGCGAGGAGTGAAGCGAGGACTGAGGAGGGAGGAGGGGAAGGAGGTGGAGGTGGAGGAGGAGGAGATGAAGAGAAACACAAAGAGATCAAAGAGGTACGGACTGGGAGAGAGACATAACCGGGAGGAGCGGAGAACGAGCACCGGAACAGCAGACGGTTTCTCTCATACGGCGGCGAACTGGCTCTTTCTGTCCAGAGCCCCAGGATCTGCAAGGAAGCGTCGTGGCAGACTTAGGACAAGAAAGTCGGCACACAGGTTGATAGTCACATACAGACCTTCAATGACGTGCGACTTAGGACACTCGGGGTTGATAGTCACAAGACAGACCTTCAATGACGTGCAGACTTAGGACAAGGGGGGGTGATAGTCACCCTACAGACCTTCAATGACGTGCAGACTTAGGACAAGACAGGTCGGGGGGGGGGGGGGGGGGGGGGTGATAGTCACCTACAGACCTTTCAATGACGTGCAGAATTAGGACAAGAAAGTCGGGGTGATAGTCACCTACAGACCTTCAATGACGTGCAGGATCCTAGGAAAGACAGGGCGGGGGGGGGGGGGGGGGGGGGGGGGCTGATAGGACACCTACAGACCTTCATGGACGTGCAGGGGGGGACAAGAAAGTCGGGGTGATAGTCAACTACAGACCTTCAATGACGTGCAGATTAGGACAAGAAGGTCGGGGGGGGGGGGGGGGATAGTCACCTACAGATCTTCAATGACGTGCATGCCAGACTTAGGAAAAGACAGGTCGGGGGGGGGGGGGGGGGGGGGGGTCAAGGGGGGGGGGGGGGGGGGGGGGGGGGGGGGGGTGGGGGTCACTACAGGGGGGGCAGAATTAGGGGGGGGGTCGGGGGGGATAGTCACCTACAGACCTTCAATGACGGGCAGGACTAGGGGGGACAAGACAGGTCGGGGGGGGGGGGGGGGGATAGGGGGGGTAGTCACCTACAGACCTTCAATGACGTGCAGACTTAGGACAAGACAGGTCGGGGTTGATAGTCACCTACAAATCTGCAATGACGTGGCAGACTTAGGACAAGACAGGTCGGAGGGTTGATAGTCACCTACAAGGCTGTGACTCGTCTCTCTCACAGTCTTTCACGCTCCGCTGTCTCTTGTTGTCTGTCTGACTGTCTGTTTATCTGTCTGTCTGTCTTGTCAATCTGTCTGTCTATTGGTAATGGTAATGTTGCTTATAGCCCACCCGACCGCAAAGGGCTATACAGGGCTGTTATCTCTCTCTCTCTCTCTCTCTCTCTCTCTCTATCTCTCTCTATCTCTCTATCTCCTCTCTCTCCTCAATATATATCGCTCTCTCTGTCTCTCTGTGTGTTGTGGTCTCTTAACTCTCTTTCTCTCTTTCCTCCACCCTATGTCTGTCCATCTCCCCCCTCCACCCTCACTCTCTTCGCCTGTCTTCCCTCATGATCATCCCTCCCTCCCCGTTTTCCTCCCAGCCCCCACTAGCCCACTGCCCACCCCTCTACCCCACCACCTCTTTATCTGCCCACCTCACCCATATGCATCGTCTCTTTCTTCTTATCCAAACATTCCCCCCCCTCCCTCCACACCCCACCCCTTAATAACTCACTCATTTACCAGTCAACGAGGAGGCAATACGGAGGAGGACATAGCATGGGGCGAGAGAGAGAGAGACAGAGAGAGAGAGAGAGAGAGAGAGAGAGGGACAGAGAGAGAGAGAGAGACAGAGAGAGAGAGAGAGAAGAGAGAGGCAAGGGTAGAGAAAGGGGGGGGGGGGGGAGCGGGGAGGACGGGGAGAGGAAGGGGTAAAGGAGGGGGAGAGGGGCCAGGTGGGCGGGGGGGTGGGGGGGGGGAGGGGGGGGGGGGGGGTAGAGGATGGAGGGCTGACAGCAAGGGCAGAGGACCCCCAATTTTGTGCCGCTAGTTGTTAACGAGGGTTAAGAGGGGGGGGGGCGGAGGTGGGTGGAAGGAAAGGGGAGATGGGGGGGGGGGGGGTGGAAGTAATAAGGGAAGGGAGACGATTGGGATGATGCGGAGGGGTGGAGGGCGGGGAAGTAAAGGAAAAGGATGGGAAGGGTGAGGAGGGGAGGGAGGGCCTGAGAGAACGGGGTGGGGGTGGTGGGGGTGTGGTACCGTTCCCGTGGTGAGTTAGGGGGAGTGACGGTCCCAGCAAGCGTGAGGTCCTTGGCTTTCATTGGGGGGGGGCCGGTAAAACGGGGTTTCTGGTTGGACTGGGCCAGGGGTGGAGGGTGTTGGGACAGTGTGCGGCAGGGTAGGAGGGTTGTTGGGACAGTGTGTGGGCAGGGGTAGGAGGGTTTGTGTGGACAGTGTGTGTGGCAGGGTAGGAGGGTTGTTAGGACAGTGTGTGGCAGGGTAGGAGGGTTGTTGGAACAGTGTGTGTGGCAGGGTAGGAGGTTGTTGGCACAGTGTGTGTGGCAGGGTTAGGAGGGTTGTTAGCACGTGTGTGGCAGGGTAGGAGGGTTGTTGGAACAGTGTGTGTGGCAGGGTAGGAGGGTTGTTGGCACAGTGTGTGTGGCAGGTAGGAGGGTTGTTGGGATAGTGTGTGATTGAAGCGGTAGGAGGGTTGTTGGCACAGTGTGTGTGGCAGGTAGGGTAAGGAGGGTTGTTGGGACAGTGTGTGTGGCAGGGTAGGAGGGTTGTTGGCACAGTGTGTGTGGCAGGGTAGGGTAGGGGGGTTGTGGGAGACAGTGTGTGTGACCAGGGTAGGAGGGTTGTTGGGACAGTGTGTGTGTGGCAGGGTAGGAGGGTTGGTTGGCAGTGGTTGCAGGGGAGGAGGGTTGTTGGGAGTGTGTGACAGGGTAGGAGGGTTGTTGGGACAGTGTGTGGTGACAGGGTAGGTAGGGTTGCTTGGACAGTTGTGTGTAGAGGGTAGTAGGGCTGTTGGGACAGTATGTGTGGCAGGGCAGGAGGGTTGTTGGGACAGTATGTGTGGCAGGGTAGGTGGAGGTGGTTGTTGGGGACAGTGTGTGTGGCAGGGTAGGAGGGTTGTTGGGACAGTGTGTGTGGCAGGGTAGGAGGGTTATTGGGGACAGTTGTGTGTGGCAGGGTAGGAGGGTTGTTGGGACAGTGTGTGGCAGGGTAGGAGGGTTGTTGGGACAGGTGTGTGGCAGGGTAGGAGGGTTGTTGGGACAGTGTGTAGCAGGGTAGGAGGGTTGTGGGCACAGTGTGTGGCAGGGTAGGAGGGTTGTTGGGACAGTGTGTGGCAGGGTAGGAGGGTTGTTGGGACAGTGTGTGGCAGGGTAGGAGGGTGTTGGCACAGTGTGTGGCAGGGTAGTAGGGTTGCTTGGACAGTGTGTGTGGCAGGGTAGGAGGGTTGTTGGGACAGTGTGTGTAGCAGGGTAGTAGGGCTGTTGGGACAGTGTGTGTGGCAGGGTAGGTGTGTGTGGGGGTGTTGGGGGACAGTGTGTGTAGCAGGGTAGTAGGGCTGTTGGGACAGTGTGTGTAGCAGGGTAGTAGGGTTGTTGGGACAGTGTGTGTGTGGCAGGGTAGGAGGGTTGTTGGGACAGTGTGTGTGGCAGGGTAGGGAGGGCTGTTGGGACAGTGTGTGTTGGGGCAGGGGTAGGAGGGGTTGTTGGGACAGTGTGTGTGGCAGGGTAGGAGGGTTGTTGGGACAGTGTGTGTGGCAGGGTAGGAGGGTTGTTGGGACAGTGTGTGGCAGGGTAGGAGGGTTGTGTGGGACAGTGTGTGTGGCAGGGTAGAAGGGTTGTTGGGGACAGTGTGTGTGGCAGGGTGTTAGGTGTAGGCAGGGTTTGTTGGGACAGTCAGCATGTGTGGAGCTGCTGCGGATGGCGGGTATGGCCGGGTGGAGAAGGCTCTTGTTGGCGTGGAATCTGGTTCTGTGGTGGAGGAGGACGAAGCACACGCGCGCGAGTGTGTGTGTTAAGAACAAGAACAAGAACATATTAAAATATGTTATTGCCAAATGAAAACCAAAAGGTGTGTGTGGGGTGGGGTGTGTGTGTGTTGTGTGTGTGAGAGGAGAGAGAGAGAGAGAGAGAGAGAGAGAGGAGAGACAGACAGAGGGACATAGTTAGAGAGATAAAGAGGAGAGAGATAGAGAGAGAGACAGACAGACCGACAGACAGGGACAGAGACGACAGAGAGCGAGAGAGAGAGAGAGAGAGATGAGAGAATGAGACTGACTTAGATTTAGGATGGAGAGGAGAGAGAGAGAGATGAGAGGGGAGAGAGAGAGAGAGAGAGAGAGATAGAGAGATATTAGTATGAATGAATTTGGCGAAAATTTGGGGAGAGAGAGAGAGCAGGAGGAGAGAGAGAGAGATAGAGAGGCGAAATTTGGGGGGGGCAGAGAGAGAGAGAGAGATAGAGATAGAGAGAGAGAGAGAGAGAGAGATTTAAGAGGGGGAAATGCGGAACAAACCACAATTGGCTCGGTTACTCTGGACCTCATGAAAAGGATTATAAAGAAAAACACACACCACACACACACCCACACACACCACACAACACACACACAAAACCCAGTTACTATAGATATTGCATGAGACATACATTCCTTTCATAGAAAGAGAAATTGTTGCACACGCAAGCAATGAACAATCGAGTGCATTAACACAGAGAGAGAGAGAGAGAGATGAGAGAGAGAGACGATGAGAGAAGAGAGAGCGAGAGAGGAGAGAGAGCGAGAGAGAGAGAGATCAATACTCGAGACTCAAGTGTGTTGTTATGAAAGCTGAAGAGATCATAATTAGGACCTCTTACGACGTGAAATCACGCACATCACCTTCCATCCTATTGGTCCCTTCCAAGCACGACCAACGCGATATTCACGTCCATTATTTGTGGCATCCGTTTCCTCCATTTCGGGGTATAAAACAGTGTGCAACAGATAAGAGAGAGAGAGAGAGAGAGAGAGAGAGAGAGAGGAGAGAGAGAGAGAGAAGGTTATTGCTGGCGCGAATTTGGTTCTATGGCGCGAATTTGGTTCTATGGAGAGAGAGAGAGAGAGAGAGAGAGAGAGAGAGAGAGGAGAGAGGAGAGAGAGAGAGAGAGGAGAGAGAGAGAGAGAGAAAGAGGAGAGAGACTTTGACACTTTGGATATTTTATTGTCATCTGCAAACAAATAGTACACTTTCATTCCTAGTGTGTATCAAATCCAAAGTTAACAAAAAACAAATAAATTCGTAACATTTCGTTATGTCCTCACCTCACGCCCAGGAGTAATGCAGTAAAGTTAAAAAACAAAACAAACAAAAAAAAAAAAAAAACAAACAAACACTTAAGACTGACTCGACCATCCACTCAATCAAATGATGACATTGTATTTTACCGATCTCTTCAACTTGGGAAAAAAAAAAAAAAAAAAAAAAAAAAAAAAAAAAAAGACTGACTCGACCATCCACTCAATTAAATGATGTCATTGTATTTTACTGATCTCTTCCACATGCGATGAATGATAATATTCATTCAGATATCTCTTATAATGTATTATCTTAAACTTCACTATCCTTCATCTGTCAGAGAGAGAGAGAGAGAGAGAGAGAGAGGAGAGAGAGAGAGAGAGAGAGAGAGAGAGAGAGAGAGAGAAGGTTATTGTTGGCGTGAACTGGCGTGACTTTGAGAGTGTAGAGAAAGACAGACAGAAAGACGGACAGACACACAGACAGACAGACAGACAGTCTGCTTGCATCATATACAGCCTACCATGACAATTAGGCGCATTTATAACAGGGCAGATAGCACTGTTGTCAATTGAACAGTTACAACCCTTTTCTCATTACTTATGATCATACTTTTATAATTCATACACGATGAAACCCCATCTTTAATCATCAACTATATTGACCTACTGTACAAAAACTAGATTGGTCTTTATCATTAATACACTTTTACATAAAAAAAAAAAAGAAAACCCCAAATTCGCTGATGTAGCGTTCTGTTCGCGGTCGTGTGCCGAGGTCACACAAACGATGACGCAAACAAAACGTCATCATTGAATCTCGAACGGCCCCCTCAAAATGAGGGAGGATTTTCGTCTTTCTTCTTCTTTTCTTTCTTTCTTTTTTCTTTCTTCTTGGTTTTTCTTTTTATGTTCCTTTGTTTTCTTTCTTTCTTTTTCCTTTTTTTCTATCTATCTTTTTATTTTTTTTTAAGACAGCCGTCTGCGAACTGCAAATCGTAGCCACTGGGCCTCAGCCCTCTAAGACTTCAATTCGAACTCGGGGGGATCAACAATTTAACCATGCTTCCAACGCCGAGGGAAAGAAATGTCAAAAAACATACATGAACAGCTGGGTGGGTGAGACAGAAGGAGACGCAAGAGAAAGGAGGTATATGGTATGGGTGGGGGGTTGGGGTTGGGTGGGGTGGGTGGGGTTAAAAACCAGGTTCTACAAATGGGCGTAGGTGGGAGAGGAGGGGGGTAGGTAGGGGGGGTAAGGGGGGGGGGGGGGGGGTGCAACCTGATCAGAGAGACAGGCTGATCAGAGAGTGACAGGCTGATCAGAGAGACACTTGAGGGGCGAAGACGCGACGAGTTGTTGAAGAGTTTTCTGGAACTTGAGAGAGCCAAGCGGTGTCGCTGGGTTAGAACATCATGGTCGCCATGGATCCCACAGACAGAAGGTAAAGAGGAGATAAGACAGGGAGA
>JADBJO010001558.1:192500-200000 GCA_016801955.1 Conus betulinus | reverse complement strand
AGCGAGGGGGAGAACAGATGATGGATGAGGGAGAAACGAGAGAGAAAGGAGAAGAAGGAGGGAGAAGCCGATAACCACCGAGCGGGATTGGTTCTGTCGAGAGATAGCAGCAGAGAGGGGAGGGGGAGGGGGGAAGGGGGGTAGGGGAGGACAGATTGCAGAGGATTCAGAAACTAACTTCTCTGTCCAGACAACAAGGTGAAACAAAAAAATGCTGTTTGTCAAACTCTCTTACTGTTGCCCCCCCCCCCCTCCCCCCCACACCAGCGTTTATTGGTTTCTTGTCCATTACTTGGCCATCTGTACAGGAGGGGGGGGGGGGGGGCGGGGGGAGGGGGGGGGGGGGGGGAGGGGGCAAACTGGACAACTGCGCCAGCCGCATGTTGGATGGCTTGTTGAAAACATCGTGCAGGTTTATAAGCGTTGTTTTGTTCTCTCTCTCTCTCCTTCTCTCTCTCTCTCTCTCTCTCTCTCTCTCTCTCTCTCTCTCTCACAAACACACCACAAACACACACACACACTACACTCTTCCTCGCTCTCTCTCTCACTCTCTCTCTCTCTTCTCTCGTCACACACCCACACACACACACACACAAACACACACACACACACACATCTATTAGGAATAATTGTTTAAGGAATCTAGAAGAAAGAGAGGGCACAGAACAAAAAAGGAAGGAGTCACGTGCAAGGCTAAAGGAAGATTATGTGTCGTGAATGAATTGGCGTGCAGGGTCCCAGGGAAATTTGATGTTCCCCAGTAGGCTCTCACCGGATATTTTACAGCCCTGTTTGTGGTGTATTTCTCCGGCCCCTTCACTCGTTAAAAACTTTTTTTTTTCTTCTGGTGTCCAGAGTACATGAAATCTTCCCGAGCCCCAACATTGATTTCTTGCTCTTGTTTTCCTCTGATAGTCTGTGGTACAGAATGTGGGTCGGGGACTTAAAAAATTTTTTTTTTTTTTCTTTCGCGTTCTTCTTCTTTCGGAGGGGCGGGGGGGGGGGGGGGGGGGGGGAGGGGGAGATAAGGAAGGAATGGGGCTCGGGGGTGGGGGTGGGAGGAGGATACTTTTGTGGTGTGTGTGTGTGTGTGTGTGTGTGTGTGTGTGTGCGCGTGTTGTGTGTGCGCGCGTGCATGAGAGCGCGAAAAGAATTACGTTTGTGTGGTTTGTGGGTACTGTTATTTATTTAGAGGGACTCGTGGACAAATGGTCAGAGCGTTTGGCGGCGGAGCTGGCGGGTCTTGGGTTCGAATCTCACGTGGAGTCGGATTTTTTTTTTTGTGGGTTGGAAAACCCTCTCTGTCCAGCCAGCAGTAGATGGGTACCTGACTCAGGTCAGGGAAGGTGAAATGCGGCAGAAGGAGAGGAGGTGGGCTCCGCCTTCCATTTTTAAACGGAAACTAGACACGATGAACCTCCTGCCCGCAATGACAGGCCCAGGGCAGCTTTTTTTATCATTCTAAAAAAAATTCTATCAACAGGATTATCATTATTTTCACGGCCCGATGTTGAAATCAGGTATTCTCATAAACGAAATTGGTCATCGATGAAGAACGAGAGGTCAGAAATCTCAGCTTGAGAGCGGAGCCTATCTGCTCTCTGGCGCTGTTTTACATGCCCAAGAACTGTTAGCCGATTTCACGATTGGGGGGGGGGGGGGGGGGGGGGGGGGGGGCACGATGGCGGGTTCAAACGCGAATTCTATGGAATACGCTTGATCGGGGGTTTAACCAACCCCATTTTTTCCCCCCTACCCCATTCTATACATTTGTTAACGTCATATGACTTGGAAGTATTGTGGTGGTCAGGCCATAATATAGAATTTAATTTTCGTGTTCTGTGATTGTCAGGTCTATCCATTGTGAAGCGCACTGCAGCAGAACACATTGCAAGTTTTCAGCCGATGGTTGCCCCTGTTGTATTATGCGTGTATTGTGTGTCACTGTGATTTTAAGATGTGTTAAAAACAACCCCGAAAACACGGGCAAAAATAAGTTCCTTTTTTTCCATTTTGCTTCCCTTTTTTCCGTGATATCGCCATTTTGCCGACACCTCTCCTCAAGAGGATCTGGGGCTCATCCTGGAGTTGCAGGCTCGAATCTCTGCAGGGCCGTTCAGTATGGTGGATTTTTCACATCAGGGTTAGCATTGGTTCTGACTCTTTTTTCCCCCAGAATCATTCGAAGGAGACCATAAACCGAGGTTTCGTGTGTGAACGCACGCATAACATCTTGCACACACGTAAAATCCCATCACCAACTTTCGGAAAGAGAAAGTCAGTTTGGCTGTTGGTGTGGATGACACGTTACGCATAGACTGCAAATGAAGGAAAGAACATTGAGTGGTGAACGATAATGACTGAATGACACAGACACAACAGAATGAAACGCTGATAGGCAGCTCTTCAGTAGGCATACCCAGGTAGGCAGCCTGTCGTGTAAACGACAGAGTGGATTGTAAAAACGCTTACAGCAGGGTCCCTTGCCGAGGGTCAGCGGTATAGAAGTACTCTTAATGATAACGATTACAAAATGAGAATGATAATGATAATAAAAGATAATAGTAATAATGATAATGATAATAGTAATATAATGATGATAATGATAATGACAATGATAATGTAATTATATAAAATGATGGTGATAATTGGAATCCCAGAGTTTTTTTCGCTGGCGGTGTTTGTGGGTCTGTATAGGAAGGAGAAGATACTGAGAGAAGCGTAGCGAAAACCTGCGCGACATGTTGATTTCACAAACTGATTGCGCGAGCCCAAATTTCAGTCCTCCGCCTCCCCCTCCCCCCCCCCCCCCCCCCCCCTGCTCGTACTGGGCTGTCAATTGGGCGAGCATGCAGAAAAACACGCTTTCTCTCCCCCCCTCCCATCATCCCCCCCCCCACCACCCACCCCGCACACACCTTCCCCTCTTTTCCTATGCCTACTGTACCACTCCCACTTCCACTCCACCCACCCTCTCTCTTCCCCTCCCCTTTTCCAGCCCCATCCCCTGCACCCCTCCCCACCCAGCTCAACTCCCCCCTCCCCGTCCTTTTCTCCAGCACCACTCTACCACCACCACCCTTACCACCCCCACCCCACCACCCACCCCCCATTTCTCAGAGACGGGCCAGGCGGTTGAAAAGCTCCTGTTGCCAATCGTTGGGCGAAACGTCTTCAGGAGCGGGGGGGGGGGGGGGGGGGGGGGGGGGGGGGGGGGGGCCAAGGGGCACCAGGCCAGTGAAAAGATGACGTATTGATTCCTACAGCCGCCCTCACCTCTCCCCCTCCCCATCCCCCCCCTCCCTCCCTCCAGCCTCAGTGTCCTCCCTCTCCCCTCTACTCCTTACTCTCCCAGCCTCACCATACGCCCCCCCCCCCCCCACCCCCTCCTCCCCGACCAAGGGGAGAGGGGGACGCAACTTGTCGCTGCACTCCCCTCCTTTCTGCAGCTCGCTATAGCTTGCCTTCTATTCTCTCTGTGTTGCGGGACGTCCTACGTGAAAATAGGGTGTCCACTAAAGTAGGAAGAGGTAGGGAAGGGGGGGGGGGGGGGGGGGGGGGGGGGAGGGAGGGAAGAAGAGGAGAGGTGAAGTGAAGGGTGAGGGTTGGGATGGGGGGTGGGGGTGGGAGGGAGTGTTCACTTGTCGATGAAAGGTCCGTTGGGTAGAGGGGGA
Organism: Conus betulinus; assembly: GCA_016801955.1. Lineage (NCBI taxonomy): Eukaryota > Metazoa > Mollusca > Gastropoda > Neogastropoda > Conidae > Conus > Conus betulinus. The sequence continues at coordinate 196,326 of JADBJO010001558.1, read as the reverse complement.
AAGAACGGGGGGGGGGGGGGGGGGGGGGGGGAGGAGAGGACAGGAAGTAGGATTGTGGGATGAGGGCGGCGTTGGAGGTGGGGGGTGGGAGAGTGGTGGTGAGGAGGAGGAGAAGAGAGGGAGAGGTTAGGGTGGGAGGAAGATTTGGGGTGGGGGCGAGATGGGGGTGGGTGGGGGGTGGGGGGGGGGGGGGGGGGTGGAGCGATTGGAGCGATGGGTTATCGATCGTATGTACCGTAGTCCCCGGAAGAACTTTTCAACACGCCCACCTCCACTTCTTGTCCGACCGACAGAATTGACGAGAGACGAAAGAGGGTGGGGTGGGGGGGGGGGTGGGGGGAGGGGAGAGACGGGCGTGATGGTTGCGGGGCGGTGAGGGGAGAGGAGTGGGATGGCGGAGGTGGGTGGGGTGGGGAAGGGTGTGGAGGAGAGGGGTTGCCGTGGTAGTGCAAGGGCAATTGCAGTTCTGTAGAGAATGAGACAAAATTAAAGAAAAAGTTGCCAGCACGAGCACGAGAGAGAAGATCGACCCCCCCGGGAGAGAGAGAGAGAGGAGAGAGAGAGGAGAGAGAGAGAGAGAGAGAGGAGAGGTGAGGGAGAGAGAGAGGAGTGAGAGCGAGAGAGAGAGAGAGAGGAGGGCGAGAGAGAGAGAGAGATGGACAGAGAGGAGAGAGAGAAGAGGAGAGAGGAGAGAGAGAGGGACAGAAGAGGAGGAGGAGAGAGAGGAGAGAGAGAGACCAGAGAGAGAGAGGGAGAGAGAGAGAAGACAGACAGACAGAGAGAGGAGAGAGATGGGAAGATGGACAGAGAGAGAGAGGAGAGAGAGAGAGAGAGGACCGAGGAAAGGAGAGGGGAAAAACAGACAGGGAGACAGAAGAAGAGAAGAACAGGACGGAGAGACGAGAGCGAGGAGAAGAGAGAAAAGAGGAAAAGGGGAAGAAGAAGGAAAAGAGGGAGAGAAGAGAGAAGAGGAAGAAGAAGAGAGAGGAGAGAGAAGAGTGAGAGAAAGAGATGAGGGAGACGAGGAGAGAAGGAAAGAACCAAGACGGATGAGAGAGACAGCGCAGACAGACAGACAGACAGAGACTGAAGAAAAACACAGGGGTTATTAAAGGCAGAGAACAAGAAGAAGAAGAGACGACGATGACAACGACCGAAACACGATGTTAGAAAGAAGAAGAGACTAACCCCCTCGAAGCAGGAGAAAGAAGAAGAAGAAGAAGAAGAAGAAGAAGAAGAAGAAAGAAGAAGCTGCAGAAGAAGAGTGGGATTTGAGAACGACAAAGACAAGGGATTCGGACACGCAGACAGACAGATACGAACGGAGACAAACAAAACCTACAGCGGAGCGGAAGGCACGCAACAGTGTTAAAGGGTCTCATGAATTAAACACGATGTATTGGTGTAAAACCCTCTAACCCCCCTCTCCACGGTGCTGGCGGGCCACGCCACAGGTCCTGCCTGGCAGGAGGAGATGCTACTACGATCGACTGTGCTGTGTGCTGCTGTTGCTGCCCAGTCTGCTGCAGCTGCCGGCACTATACAATGGTGTGGTCTACTATTTTGGCACCACTAGATAAAAAACAAACAAACAAACAAACAAAGATTGTCGGGGTATTTTAACTGTCTGCTCTCATCCTCTCCCCTTTCCCAAATCCTCAGCTTTTGTCTGTCTGTCTGTCTGTCTGTCTGTCTGTCTCAACCTTTTTCTCTCGCCCTCTGTCATTGTCTCGGTCTGTCTGTCTGTGTCTGTCTATCTGTCTGTTTGTCTGCCCGTCTGTCTGTCACACTCTCTGTCTGTCTCTGTCACTCTCTCTCTCTCACGCGCGGGCGCACCTACACTCACACACTACTCACTCTTGTATTTTACACATCTCTCTCGTCGCTCTGTCACACACAATCTCGTCTGTCTGTCTGCCTGTCACTTTTCTCCTGCCCCCACCCCTCTCTCTATCTATGTCTGTCTCTGTCCTTCTCTGCACACTCACTCACGCCACACTCACACACAACACACACAAAACACGCACGCACGCTGTCACGCACGCACGCACACCCCGTCTCTCCACTCGCATCACTCTCACACGCACACTTGCCCCCCCCCCCCCCCCCATCACATCACGATCACAACACTCTCAAGCACGGCTCTCTCTCTCATGCGCCACTGTCTGTATATCATCATCACCTCTCGCATCGCCTCTATCACGAAAAAAAAAGTTGAAATCATCATCATCAATATCACTATCATCAGTATATCGTTATCACAGTAATGATCATGACATATTTTCACTATAACAATCAATCATCATCAGTAATTCATACAAACATATCGTTATCCCATCAATGGCCCTAAGTGATCATATAACAATCAACTATCATTATTACAAAGATATTGTCATCAAAACATCCTTCTTAATGTCATTCTTTGTAATATATATGGTTTATTATTATAATGATCATCGTCATCGTCATCATTGTCGTCTATTAAAAGGCATATTGAATGGACACGAGGCAGGCGCCACAGGCGGTGCAGGGATTCGATGACTACAGGAAGCTCTCGCACCCCTGTAGGGCGGCGTCGCCAGTTGCCGGTTAAAAAGCGACAGCGCTTTCAACAAAGAATGAGTGTCGGCCCCTTCTGGGCAAATGAGTAAGAAGGGAGACAGCTGGTGATTGGAGCCCTGCCGTGTGTGTGTGTGTGTGTGTGTGTGTGTGTGTGTGTGCGTACGTGTGTGTGTGTGTATGTGTGTGTGAGTGTGTGTGAGTGTGTGCGTACGTGTGTGTGTGTGTGTGTGTGTGTGTGTGTGAGAGAGAGAGAGAGAGAGAGAGAGAGAGAGAGAGAGAGAGAGAGAGGAGTGTGTGTGTGTGTGTGTGTGTGTGCGTGTGTGTGTGTGTGTGTATGATGTGTGTGATGTGTGCGCGTGTCATACGTGTGTGTTTGCACCCGGAGTGTGTGCGGAAACAAAAGGTCGGAGAGAGAGAGAGAGAGAGAGAGAGAGAGAGGCGAGAGAGAGGAGAGAGAGAGAGAGCTTGTGTGGTGTGTGTGTGTGTGTGTGTGTGTGCGTGTGTGTGTGTGTGTGTTTTGTGCGCGCGCGCGCGGGCGCGCTGGTGCGCGCGCGTGTGTGTGTATGCGCACGTGCGCGATGACTAAGATACTAAGAGCGCGCGCGGATGAAAAAAAAGACTTGAAGGCGTTGGCGATATTGGGATAACGCTGGGAGAAAGTGGAAGAGAGGGAAGAAAAGGGGGGAAAGAAGAGGGAGAAAGAAACAGGAGGGGAGGAGGATTCGGATAGGGAAGAGAGGGGGGTGGTGGTAGGGGGGGTAGCAGGAAGGAAAACCTCTTCAGTAGCTATGCATGAGCAACTCCTCTTTATTCAAAAAGAACATGCCAACAAACCAGCCTCGTTCTCTGTCCCCGTCCTTCGTGAAAAACGAAGGTAATTTCCGTCAGTTTGAAACATTAATTTAACCCAACAGACGGGAAAAAAAAAAAGGGGGGGGGGGGGGGGGGGTGGGTGGGGGGCGGGAGTAGTACGAAAGACAGAAAGAAAAAAAGAAAGGAAAGAGGACAAAGAGGAAATAGAGTAAGACGATGAGTACCGACGAGAGAGAGCGGGAGAGGGGAGGGGGGGGGAGAGAGAGGAGAGAGAGGAGAGAGAGGAGAGAGAGAGAGAGAGAGAGAGAGAGAGAGAGAGAGAGAGAGAGTTTGATCTCAATCTACACCGAGAGATTTTTGAAAAAAAAATGAAAAAAAAGAAGAAGTAAGAAAGAAACAGCACCTACTGGCTGTGTGTGTGTGTGTGTGTGTGTGTGTGTTGTGTGTGTGT
>JADBJO010001558.1:172500-177500 GCA_016801955.1 Conus betulinus | reverse complement strand
CCACGTTCTATACCCCCCCCCCCCCCCCCCACCACTTAGCGATAAAATTGATCATCTTGTTGATCGCATTGCATGCTCTATCTCTCGCCTTAAGGTATACAGGACCAAGGTTCGCCCCCATCTGCCCAGAGTGGCCGCTATCAACGGCCAGGGCACCACACACACACCCTCTCTGCTTTCTCTCAGGGCGCAAGGCATTTTCTGTCTTCAGTGGAATTAGGAAATGTTTTCTTGTTAATCGCTGCCAGTCAGTGATCAAGCCCAGGGTTCAAAGTCAGGCCAGCGGGGCGATGTATAGGATAGTTCTAAACGGTGTGGAATCACGAAGGTTTCACAGCACAGTCTCCGTATGTTTTTGGAACACGAGGTAGATACGTAGCGCACGTGATCATCGTGATCTTTCATATCGAAAACAATGACAGAAACGGCACGCGCACGCGCCTACACACACGCACACGTATGCATGCACGTGCGCAATCATGCCACGCACGCACGCACACAAACACACACGCAACACACAGGCACGCTCGCACGCACGCACGCACGCACACACACACACACACACACACCCACACACACACACACACAACACACACACACACACACACGAAGCACGTTCTGTGTTTGATGTACACTTTACTCAAAGCAAAAAAACAAACCAGTATTTCATGAAAACTAACGAAACAAAAAAATTGCGCTTACACACACACGCACACTCACAACGCACACACACCCAACACACACACACACACATGTGTGTGTTGTGTAGTGTGTGTGTGTGTGTGTGTGTGTGTGTGTGTGTGGTGTGAGAGAGAGAGAGAGAGAGAGAGCGAGAGAGAGAGAGGGAGCACAACTAATTGTTTCAATTTGATACTACTAAAAAGCGAAGCTCTAGAGGCAGAAACAAAGTCTTTTTTTTTAATATTCTCTCTCAAGGATAGAGAAAGCGAAACAAACAAACAACAAACAAACAAACAGACAGACAGACAGACAAGCGAACGAATTCGACAGGAAACAGAAAGTAAATCAAACCGCACGAAGAGCAAGCTGCACAGGTGTGTTCCAAGTAGCGGGCTGTCCACAGGGGAGTTGGAGTATGGACAGGTAGAAGAGGGGCATGGACAGCTGCTGTGACCCCCCCGTGGAAGCAGCCCCCCCCCCCCCCCCCCCCCCCCCCCCCCCAACATTGGGGGTCCGGAAGGAGGCACGGAGGATCGCTCGCCCAGGCTTCAACGGCCTCTCGCTATGGCACCCAGAGGGGTCGTCCACTTTCAACGTGGACGTAAATAACTTGTAGAATTAGTAGCTTGCTTGCTTTGAAGCAAGCGTGCGTGTTCGCGAGCGCGCGTGCGCTCTTGCGCCCAACACACGCGTACACGCACACGCGCGTGCGCGCACGCATGCACGCACGCATGCACGCACGCACACACACACATGCATACACACGCACACGCACAAACAAGCACACACACTCACACACACACACACACACACACACACACACACACACACACACACCACGCACACACACACACAAGCGCACGTGCAAACCACAGAAAAACACATATACACAGACTCACAGACAACACACACACACACACACACACACACACACACACACACATACATGCATACACGCATGCACACACACACAAATACGCAAGCACGCACGCACGCGCGCACGCACACACACACACACACACACACACACACACACACACACATACACACACAAACATACACACACACGCGCGCGCGCGCGTGCGAAGTTTACGGGTTCTGCTCATGCGTTCAGTGTATGGATGGAAATACACATACCTGCGTTTTCCGCTTCGCTGAATGCGGGAATGACAGTGGTAGCTGTTTGGTGCTGATTGGTGTTAGTTTTAGTAGTAGTTGTTGGTGGTTGTGTGCGAGTGTTCTCTCGTCTCTCTCTCTCTCTCTCTCTCTCTCTCTCTCTCGTCTCTCTCTCTCTCTGCCTCTCTCTCTCTCTCTCCTCTCTCTCTCTCTAGGGGGTCTTCTCTCTCTCTCTCTTGGCCCCAAAAGACGGTTGAGTTGTAGGAGCATTTGTTCTATAGAAAGGCGGGTAGTAGCAAGTAGCAATGTAGCGCAACAGCAACAGCAGCAGCAGCAGCAGCTCAAACCACAATAGTACATGTTGTAGAAATCTTGCTCCTCCCCCCCCCCCCCCATCCCCCCCCCCCCCCCCCCCATTCACAACCCCCCCCCCCCCCCTACCCCCCCCCCCCCCCCCCCCCCCCCCCCCCCCCCCTTCATCCTTCTCTTCTCTTCTCACCTCTGCTCACACATGTCAAAAGTAATCAACATCTTCTCTTTTCTCATCCTTTTTATTCCCATCGTCTCTCTCTCTCTCTCTCTCTCTCTCTCTCTCCTACTCTCTCTCTCTCTCTCTCTGCATGACGCGTATTTCTCTGCCACCCCCCACCTCTCTCTCTCCCTCTCTCCTCGTTCATCATTCTTATTTCTATCATTCCCTTTCTTTCACTTTGCACGCCTCCTTCTCCTCCCTCCCTCCCCTCTCCCCCCACCTGCTCCACTACCCACCCATAACACCCCACCCCCTCCCCCACTCCCTTCTCCCTCCATCACTCTCTTTGTCTCTCCACTCCCTCTTACCCCCTCCACCCCCACCCCTCATCGCCTTCCCATAAACCCAATCCCTGCCTTGGCAAGGAGGGGCACGTAACCTCATCCTCGGGCTATGGCATTCAAAATGCAGCGAGTCCTCTCCTATACCCCCCCAGCAGTCCGACATTCAAAACCCAGCAGGTTGGCATGGCAGAGAGAGAGAGAGAGAGAGAGGGAGGGAGAGAGAGAGAGAGAGAGGGAGGGAGGGAGAGACAGGAGACAGAGGGGGAGGGAGACAAAAGGTCACAAACGGTTGGATTCCAGCCCACTACTTCCCGATGTCTGCTAAATCCTTTTTTTCCCTCCTGCCTCATCTTCCCTTGCCACTTCAGGCTGCACACCAAAAAAAGTGATGTGTCAAGGTCTTGCTTAAGGAGTCGAGTATAATGGACAGGCACAATTAGATTGTTTTGGGAAGTTTTAGTGTATCTGAAAGTTGATGCAACTTTTTTTCCTTTTCATATGCTCATCAAGGTACACGCCAGGTGGTTCCAAGCAGGCAGATTAAGATAAAAAAAAAAAGGGGGAATGGACTTGGGGGGGGGGGGGGGGGGGGGGGGGGGGGGGGGGGACACCAGCTGGCGCAAAGATAGGGGTCACGGGTGAGTGAGAAGAACGGCCTGAAATGTGACGTTAGCTAGGGGGGAAAAATCATGCATATGAAGATTGTGAATGATGTCACCAATGGAAAATCCCCCGAAAGAAGAAGTGAAATGATTGGTGAAGAGGGAGGGTGTTCTTTTGATTATCAGTTTGATGTCAAATGCTGGCTCAGATTTATGCTAGGCCTCAAACGCTTACATGGACTACAATTTTATAGTGATTCAGAGCACAATCCTAATTGTGACGTGTGGCCTTCAGTGGCATCACACCTCAACTCACCCCCCCCCCCCCCCCCCCCCACCCCCCCCCCCCCCCCCCCCCCCCCCCCACCCCCCCCCCCCCCCCCCCCCCCCCCCCCCCCACCCCCCCCCCCCCCCACCCCCCCCCAGCCCTTGCTATCACCACGCGCTTTTCCCGTTCCTGTTCGCAGCCCTTGCTTTTTTTCCCACGTCGCAACCTTGGCACCAAGAATCCACAAACAGAAGTCATCATCATCATCATCATCATCATCATCATCATCAAGTCGCCATGAGGCCACTCACTGAAAAAGACGCCGCATTGCTGCAGGTTGGTTCACTCCGAAGGTCTTCACTGGGGCTGGTGTAATCCAGCACAGGCACGACATCATCTGCTAGGCCCTCGACTGTCGACGTTAACTGTTTGGACGTGGAGCCAGTTCAAGTGAGCGTCTCTCCCCCCCCCCCCCCCCCTCCCCGCCCCCTTTCCCCTCCAGAGGGCGCCCCAGCTCCGTTCAGCGACAGTCTCCATGGACTTGCCTACACTGACGACCTCAACACGAGCTCAGCAAGGACGTAGACATGGACAGGAAATGGAAACAAGGTCACACTGAGAGAAGGTCATTAAGGGGCACAGAATTTGAGACTTTTTTTTTTTCTTGTATGCTGATTGATTACGATTTTTTAAAATGACGAAGATGAAGGCTGTGGAGTTTCTTTCTAGACAGAGACTACACGAAAGGCTGCGCTCCACGGTTAGCTTTGCAATATACTCCGTCATCAACCAGGCCCGTGATATACAGACACCTGCAGTGTTGGGGAAGGAAAATCGAGCAAAAACTCTCAGTGCCGCTTCCATGGAATGGATTGTGACTCAACTTTGTGGTTCCATTCTTCCTAGTTTCGCCCTAGTAAACTCGACTCTGGGCAAGAGCCGGTCAGGGTCGAAAAATCCGACAGATAAATGGCTTTGATAAGAATCAAACCCACGACCTCCTAGCATGCAATCCACGACGCTAACCACCACGCCACGGCGACTGGTGGATGGCGGCTGAACTGAACTGATCCTTTTTTCCTGAAACGATTATTTTTCGTGTTTGCAGCGGACGGCATTGAAGAGATGGGATACCCCCCCCCCCCCCCCCCCCCCCCCCACCCCCCCCCCTTGCCCTACCACCCTCCTTCCCCTCCTCCCCACCCACTGTCCTTGCCCTAAGCTTTCCTTCCTTCGTCCTGTCTCTGGAACTCTTTGGAATTCAGAAGGAAAAAAAAAAGGTTTTGTGGCCTTGAGAATTTAAAAGAAAAGTGAGTTCTGACCAGGAGTACTCCCAAATCGTCAGTTGAGACTTGATTACCAAGCGCCTCTGTGACCTTTTTTTTTCTTTAAGGGATGTATGGGAGACGGGAGAAGAGGGGAACTATTTCATGCCGCTGATCTGTAACAATTACATGGACTCTTCGTACAAGCGCCTCAAGTCTTCCTAGATCTAGTAATGTATTAGGGAGTTAGAG
>JADBJO010001558.1:157500-160000 GCA_016801955.1 Conus betulinus | reverse complement strand
TCTGGGAGAGGGGGGTTGGCGATTGAGGAGGAGGAGGAGGGGGGGAGTAAGGGTGGGTGGGTGGGGTGGACGAGGAGTGGGTGGAGGGGCGGGGGGGGGGGGGGGGGGGACAGACAGGCAAGGAAGAGAGGCCAGGGGTGGCGGGGGCTAATGGCCCATAGCGACGCCCCAGTGGGACCGAGGGTTGTCTCGGTGACTACATTTCATTTCATAGTGTACAGTGTGCTGATGGAGGTTTCGCTGGTCACGCCAGGCCGCTTGAATGGGTGGGTGGGTGGGTGGGGTGGTGTGTGTGTCTGTCATTCTGTCTGTCTGTCTCTCTGTCTGTCTGTCTGTCTACCCCTCATTGGGCTGGTGTGCCCCTCTCCTGGTCCACCCGCTGCCTCTGTCTCTCTCTCTACCCCTTATAAGCCTCTCTCTGTACTCTCTCTCTCTCTTCTCTCTCTCTCTTCGGCTCTGTTCTCTCTCTCTCTCTGTCTGACTCTCTCTCGATTTACATTTTTTTCCCTCTTTACGTGTTGCTCTCGCCATCGAAAATTATTAAAATTAATGTATTTCTTTCTCTGTCTCTGTCCCCCTGTCTCTCTTTATGTCTGTCTGTCTGTCTTTGTCTATCTAGTCTCACTCTCTGTCTCTCTGGTCTCTCTGTTGTCACTCTCTCTCTCTCTTCCGTCTACTGTTACTTCGTCTCTCTATTCTCACTCTCTGTCTCTGTCTGTCTGTCTGTCTCTCTGTCTTTTTTTCTTTTTTACTTTCTTTTTGTATTTTTTTTTTTTTACTGTGTACGTGTTGCTCTCGCCATCGAAATCAGACATGACATTCGTTCACCCCGCTCGTCTGTCAAACCGTTTTCATTCCCGCTAAACTGGACACGAGATAGGTCTAGGTCAAACTACCTCGGAATGACGTGGGAACAATTCACTCTCATCAAGCCCTTCCCCATCCCATATCGCCCCCCACCCCCCCACCCCCCCACTCTTCCTACTACAACCCCTCCTTTTGGACAGGTCACTTTCCTCCCCTACCACTCCCCCCCCCCCCCCCCCCCCACCGACCGAACCCTCTTCCCTCCCTACTCACTCTCCCCTCCCCCCTCCCCACTCCCCCCCCCCCCCCCCCCCCCCCCCCCCCCCCCCCCCCACCCCCCCCCCCCCCCCCCCCCCCCCCCCCCGACGTCTTCTCTCCTGGGACGTGATCTGTGGCATTGTCCATATATCAGCTCGCAGTGGACAGGTTGCCAATGCAGTGGCCTTCTCTTCGTGTCTTTTTTTTTTTTTTTTCTTTTTTTCTCTCGCCACCATGGCTCACAAGTTGTTTGGACACAGCCTTATCACGGGGTTGTCGCGCCTATCGGCCATGTTTATGGGGGCCTCTGGGTACCTTTTCGGAGGACCCGGATGAAGAAGGCCTCTTTGAGCAGGTTTAGCAGGTTATCCAGTGAAGGGGGAGGGGGGGAGGGGGGAGGGGGGGGGGGGGAGGGAAGAAATCCATGGACGATTGATACAAGGTTTGTCTTCTGCCTGATTCATTGCCCAGGCCAGTGTCCGTCCTACCCCACCCCCCCCCCCCCCCATAACCCCCCCCACCCCCCCCCACCCAAACCCCCCCCCACCCCGCCCGTCCACCCCCCACCCTCCTTCCTTCTACCACACCCGAACCATCTTTCCTTCGCCACCCTCTCCCCCGAATCCATCTTACCCCCCACCCCCCCCCCACCACCTCGAATCGTTTCCTTCATCTTCCCCAACACCTCTTTCTTTCTTTTCCCCAACACTTCTTCTTTTCTTGGCTTCTGTACCATCTCCCTCCCTCCATGTCTTTCTGAAGCTCACTCAGTCTCTGGATGTCTGTCACTGTGTCTCTCTGACTCTGTCTGTCGCTTTGTCGGTGTCGTTTTCCTTGTCGGTCTGTCTGTCTTTCTGTCTGTCTGTCTGTTGTCTGTCTGTCTCTCTGTCTGTCTCTCTCTCTCTGTCTCTCTCTCTCTCTCTCTTGTTTTTTTTTTTCTGTGTTTGTCTCTGATTGTTTCTCTCTCTATACTTTGTCTGGTCTTTCTGTCTCTGTCTGTCTGTCTCTCTGTCTTCTCTATATATACATCTGTGTCTGTCCATGAGGATATCGCTGGCTCCAATGTTTAGACAGATGCAGTTTTCAAAGCGATGTGAGTTTGTGTGTGCTTTTTTAGTGTTAGTGTTACTGTATGCAAGATAGAAATATTCCGTAGACTGTCAGCCTGCGACAAAGCCACGAGTTCCAAATATATGGATGACAACAAGCAGAGTTACAACTCGACTGGTAGAACTATAGTTATACCTTTGATGTAAACAAAGATACACATGTCGACTGTTAGAATTCATACATTAGATGAAACCCACCAAACACAGATTCGTGTGGAACACTCCCTGCTTTTGATGTAACCAAACATTTATATATACACGTCAATCAGTAGGATTCATGTATCAGATGTAAACAAACACTGTACATACTGGTCGACCTGTAGAAT
>JADBJO010001558.1:137500-147500 GCA_016801955.1 Conus betulinus | reverse complement strand
ACCAGCTGACGGTAATTGTTCAGGGACACGCCCCCCCCCCCCCCCCCCCCCCCCCCCCCCCCCCCCCCCCCCCCCCCCCCCCCCCCCCCCCCCCCCCCCCCCCCCCCCCCCCCCAAAAAAAAAAAAAAGAAAAAAAAAAAAAAAAAAAAAAAAAAAGAGACAAAATGCTGATATCATTCAACCGAATGACGATATCTTGTAGAGAAAAAATGGGGAGAAACAGGATGATGAGATTATTAATCAGAGATGCAGTATTCACTTGAGAGAAAACATTTTTTTAGAGAGACAACACGATGAAAACATTAACGAGAGTGACGAGACTTGCCGAAACAAAAACCTGGACAGACAACACGATGAAAATATCAACGAGAGTGACGAGACTTGCCGAAACAAAAAACCTGGAGAGAGACAGACGGGTGAAAATATGAACCAGAGTAAGGCCGTATTCGCTAATAGAAAATCTGGAAAGACAAAAATGAACAAATCATGCACTGAAGTGGCGGCATTTGCATGCAAAATATCTGAAAGACGAAGTAATTAAATGATTCTCCCAAGAGACGCATTTAGCCGGGAGGCACCCCAGAGAGACAAAGAGATGGAGCGATTCAGCGGAGTGGCGAACGGCAGTTGCTTCCAGGGCCTCTCTGTATGTGCCGTGTAATGCAGGCAACAGACGGGATGAAATTGAAGGCTGCAGTTTTTCTGTCAACGTTATGGCTTGCACATGCCTGTCTGTGTGTCGGTGATGACGGGACCAAGGAAACATAACAATCACAATGATAACAGCAAGACCCCGGCATCTACTTGGGCTTTGTCTGCTAGCTGTCATCGTGCGGCACTGCTTCATTTCTCTGTCTGTCTGTCTGTCTGTCTGTCTGTCTGTCTATGTGTTTGTCTGCCTGCCTGCCTGCCTGTCTGTCTGTCTTTCTGGTGTTTTTTTTCTTTTAATCCGCACCCCACGAAGACGCTGTCTTACACGACAGACAGACAGACAGACAGACAGACAGCAGATAGAAACAACGACAGACAGATACACACAGACACGGAGAGAGAGAGAGAGAGAGAGAGAGAGAGAGGAGAGAGAGAGAGAGAGAGAGAGAGAGAGAGAGAGAGACAGACAGACAGACAGACAGACAGACAGAGAGGAGATAATTTATAGCTTCTATAGCGCAGACATTTATTTCCCTGACATCTATTTGTATACAGACACGTCACACCGAGATAGAAAACTCCTCGCCTACACCGGCTCAACCCTCCCTGCTCCCCCCGACGGAAAGCCCTGTGCCCATTGCAACAATAAACAAATAAAATAACGCCACTAGAAAAGCCATTTATTCCTATAGGCTAACTTTGGAAAGTAATATCAGGCCACGTCTCTCCCAAGTTTTATGATTAGATACAGAAAAAAGCATACATCACCTGAAGCAGAGGAAATTATTCATTGAAATGACCTCAGTGCGCATTGAAAAAGTCCTGTTGCCAAACTGAATCATCCGATGGTGTTATCTGTTTGTTTGCCGACTCTTCTGTAACGAAATTGAGTCGAGCTATACACTGAAACGATTCCATTGGTCAGGAGAACTCTTTTAGCCCGATTAATCATTGCATATTGCCCCCCCCCCCCCCCCCCTTTGTTGTAGAATGAATTCCATATAGAAAAAGAAAGGTACTCAGTAAAATAAACTTTTTTGCCCATAGACATCTCTTATAACAGTATCAAGTCTGTTAATAGCCTGACCATTTTTTAAACAAAAAATCGCACTGCAAGATTCATTCATTCATCCATTCACTGGAGTGACCCAATTAATCAGCACACACACACACACACACACACACACACACACACACACACACACACACTCACACACACACATACACCAAAACTTGTAGCAAAATTGAATTATTCGATGATCTGACCAGTTTGTCGGAAAACTTAGGTCGCAAATGAATTTAGTCATAAAGCGGACACAAAATGAAGTATTCAGATATGCGACTCCTTCGTTACACACACCCATGTAACCACGCCACGCTGCCAGTTCACTGCAGCGACGCAGCTTCGCACAGGAAGTCCTGAAGCAAAGGGAAGTTATTCACTAAGTGACCCATTCTTCACATAAACCTTTGAATTAAAATAAAGTTATTCACTACGATGTCCATTAGCGCGCAGAGACTCACGCAACAATAACGAAGTAAAAAGATCTGTTAGCTTGCAGAAAAACATATCTAAAAAAAAAAAAAAAAGAAGAAGAAGAAAAAACGTTTGGTAGGCTATTGATGGAAATGATGACTTTCTCTCCCAGACCCTGATGAAAAAGAACAACAACAACACATAACAAATTAAGAGAACACACACACACACACACACACACACACGTCTATAGTCTCTAGGTGGTCCATCTGCGCACAGAAACGCGTGCATCAAAGTTAGTTTTATCTGGTCCCCGGGGTGACCATTTGCTGAGACGAACGTATGTAGCAAAAATAAGTTCTTCAACAGACCGGCGCAGTTGCTGATGCAGTGGAATGACGTCACTGTGATAATGCCCGTATGCTTGAAGAGTTGTCTGCGAACAAAAACACGCTGTATGACTGGCGATACGCTTTGCTGGGATATAATGGAGACAGTAGACAATCTCATAATTATTACAGTCTAGCCTTGATTACCCTTTGTCCGCCCACCGTCAGGGGACATAAGCACAATTCGTCCGGTGTGCATATTAGGAAATATTATGCATGTGGTGGAGGGGATGGTGGAGGGGTGTAGAGGGAGAAAAAACGGAACAGGGCTGGGAGGTAGACACATTCATACACACACGAACGAACGCACGCACGACACGACACGACACACGTGCACGCAGGCACAGACGTAGACGCAAGCACGCACGCACTTGATGTTGTTTACATCCCAGCTGACCATGATCAAACAGATTCTCTCTCTCTCTCACGTACACTGTGTGTATGCGTATGTGTGTGTGCGCGCGTGTGTGTGTGTGAGAGAGAGAGGGCAAGTGTGTGTGTGTTTGTGTGTGTGCGCGAGCGGTCGCGGCACTCAAGGTGAGGAATAAATGTGAAAGAACCAAATTGGTGCTTAGTTATGACCAGAAAAGTCACAGATAACACACACACACACACACACACACACACACACACCACCACCACCACACCACACCACACCACACCACACCATACGCGCGCGCAGAGAGAGAGAGAGAGAGAGAGACAGACAGAGAACGTGCACGTGTGGATATGTACGGTATGTCGCCACGCCATAGACATCGCGAAACTCAGAAGTCAGTCCTCTAAAGCGTCATCCAGTTTATCAATGCCGTCTGAAGCGGATGATGATGATGATGATAACCAGATGCTTGTCACCCCCAGGGCCAACAGATTACATAGCGTAACATTGCCTTCTCCCGCCCCGTCGGACTGCGCTGATTGGAGCTCCCAGGAGGCGAAATGACTCTGCCAGCTGGTCCCTACTGTGTACAGGACTGCCTCATTTTCTCGTGCTGTTCTGTTTTCCTGAAGGGGAAAAAACATGGAGGAGAAGCGTGTGAGGGTTGCGACATAGGGGGGAAGATTGGGGGCGCGGGGCGGAGGGAGAAGAGGAGGGTGTTTTTTTTTTTTTATGAGGGAAAGGAGTGGGGGTTACTACGTGGGATAGGCAGAAGGCAGAGGCAAGGAGTGGTGATGGGGATGGAGGGAGGGAGGGGGAGGAAGGGAACAGCGGAGATGGAGGTGGAGCGTGGGGGTGGGGGGGTAGGTGGGGTGGGTCGGAGGGGATAGGGCTTCGTTTGAATCGAGATGAATGACTCGTTAAGTGCCGTTTGTTTTGTGTTTTACCACTGTCTTGCGTCTGTTGCATTGTCTTGCCTGTCTGTTTGTCTGTTTTTTGTGTGTGTGTCAGCCTGTCTGTCCGCGTGTGTGGTGTGTGCTGTATATCTCGGTCCGTTCATCGACCAATATGTATTTGTGTATATATACACACACCTTCGACGATGAAGACGTTCATGACGATGACCGAAGGCCACGGACGGCAAACTGATGATGTTGACAATGATGTTGACGACGATGTTGACGATGATGTTGACGAAGATGAAAAAAAAAAAAAAAGTGATGACAGGAATAATCAGGTGTTGATGTGGATCTGTGTGCGTGCAGGCGACATCAACAGAAACCAGAGATCGAGTACATCCTCAAGTACGGCGTGGAGGCGGCCAGCGACAGCTTTGAGTTCCAGATCTCCGACAAAGGTAAGATGGTTATGTCCGTGTGTCTGTCGGGGCCAGGAATGGGTGTGTTGGGGGGACGTGGGTATAGTGCTGTAAGGTGTGTGTTTGTTCGCCGTGTCCCCTGCCTCTTACTGCGTAGAACATCGGTTGGAGAACTTTTAGCGGCAAAGTACATGCGCTCTGTTTGTTTTGCCTGCCCGTCCCGTTCGTCTTCCTGTGTGGGAGTCTGTCACTCTGTCTCTGACTAAGGCTGTGTCTGTCTGTTTGCCTCTCTCTCTCTCTCTCTCTCTCTCTCTCTCTCTCTCTCTCTCATCTCTCTCTCTCTCTCTCTCTCTCTCTTCTCTCTCACTCTCTCTTCCTATGTGTGTGTGTGTGTGTGTGTGTGTGTGTGTGTGTGTGTGTGTGTGTGTGCGTGCGTGTGTGTGTGTGTGTGTGTGTGTGTGTGTGTGTGTGTGTGTGTGTGCGTGCGTGTGTGTGTGTGCGCGCGCGCGCGCGTTCGCTTGTGCGTATATATCATACACACGCACACAATTCATGCACTGAGAATCTCCCCTCTCCCTCACTGCTTTACCTTCTGTTTTTCTCTCTGCTCCTGTCACCCGTCCTTTCTACACTGTGCACATCACATTTCTCCCCCTTTTCTCCCCCCGTTCTTTTATCCCCCCCCCCCCCCCCTCCTTAGCATTCAGGGAAATTTAGGTCAGTAAAATGCAATCTGTGATCTCAAAGCATGTTATATAGCTATAAATCAATATTAGAAGTCAGGGGGAAACACACACACACACACACACACACACACACACACACACACACACACACACACACACACACACACATACATACACACACTGTTAAAAACCTACATTTTCGTCGGTGCTTTTCCTTTGGATGAAACAAATACCTCCATGTTCTTCACCAGTAATCAGTCCATCCGTCTCATGCACAAAAACGGTTTTTTTTTTCACATCAGATGTTAATTGTCTGCAGAGCCAAACAAACAAACAATTTTCTGCAGAGTCAAAGAAACAAAGCACAAAAACAAAAACAAATGAATTTAAAAAAAACAAAGAGAGTTAAACAAAACAGTACGTTCGGTTCTAGACTTGCAGGAGGGTAAAAAAAAAAACAACAACAAAAAACCCTTGAAGATTGATCCGTCCCTGGTGTGGAAATACCAGAAAGCACTTTCATCGTCTGATCAGTCGCGAAACTGTTAACCCCAGTCCCCTCTCTTTCCCATTTCATCCCTCCCTCCCCCTTTGCATCCCGTCCCCCTCCACTCTCTCTCTCTCTCAGTCTCTCTCAGTCTCTCTCTCTCTCTCTCTCTCTCTCTCTCTCTCTCTCTCTCTTTGTGTCTTTCTTCCAAGCCAACGCTTGTGATGAACGATTCCATCATTTTAGGTTAGTGGCAAATGTCAACCGCGTTATTTCCGTCGTTGCGCGTAATGGCTAGTCGCAGAGCGAGACAGCTCTTTAGTGGAGTGATTGGTGGTGAGACAGATAACGACTTGTCAGCAGCAGTTATCATGCATGGCGTCTTTGATGGCGGCTACTAGGACTGGCGCGTTTCATTTCCGGCTGTTGAGTGTTCCCTTTTCTTCGGACTCAACCCCCCCACACACGCTCCCAGTTTCGTGGTTGATAGGTTTTGTTGTGGACAATGTGTGTGTGTGTGTGTGTGTGTGTGTGTGTGTGTGTGTGTGTGTGTGTGTGTGTGTGTGTGTGTGTGTGTGTGTGTGTGTGTGTGTGTGTGTGTGTGTGTGTGTGTGTGTGTGTGTGACACAGAGAGAGAGAGAGAGAGAGAGAGAGAGTGTCGGTTTCTTCACACTACATTTTCAACAGATTCCGCACTTTCTGATTTCATAATCAGTTAACTTGCGGACAAAAAAGTCATGAAAAACGGCACGGATTTAAACAGAATTTGGACATTTCATACTTTTCCCAAGAAGACAATTCAAGACAGTTTAGAGTTTTATTCAGAATGATTTTTTGTTTGTCTAAGTGCATCATAATTTCATTGCTGTCACGTGCTTCTGCCAAATATTGTTGGTGCTGTTCCGATAGACACATGAAAAACACAAACTTTGCCTGATCAAATTTCGAAAGATTTACACGCACGTACAACTCACAGACGCGCGTGCGCTTGAGTGTGCGCCACGTGCATTCTTGTCGTAACTTTTCCCCCAGAAGATTTTCAAAAGCTCTGAAAGCGACAGATCATTAAAATCCCGACGAACACTCTGTAACACCTCAAAGATACGAAAACTTCCCAAATCCTAACCTTTCCATCTTACTCCAAAATCCCCCATATGCGAATCTGTTTACTTTACTTCTTAACTCCCTGAATCCAAAGTTGTCCATCCATCTCTGAATCCCAAATCCCCCAAATCCAAATCTGTTGATCTTACTTTACAACTCCACGAATCCGAACCTGTCCGACTTACTCCAAAAACTCCCCAAATTCGAACCTGTTTATTCCACTTCAAAATCCCCCCCCCCCCCCCCCCGCCCCCCCCCCCCCCCGACCTCCCCCTCCTCCCCGCCAATCCAAACCTGACCTCCTGACTCCAGTCATCCTAATTCAACCTGTCCCATTCCACCACTCCCCGCCCCAGACAGATGAGAAATCAACAGACCTCTTTGAGCTTCAGCTGCAGCCAAAACCGCCGTGACCATCCTTCCCCCAGTTAACACATCAACAAGGCAGACTCCCAGGAACCGGCAGGGTATCTCCAGGCAATTAACCCATTAGCGGCGGCAGACATCAGAGAGAAATTCCCCTAGCCCCTGGCTTTCACAGGCTGTTGGGGAGGGAACCGTGGGACGTCTCTCTTCCTGGTTGATAACGGTAACGTTCGATGGCTGTGTTGGACTGCTTCCTTGTGTATTGTTGTGCCAGGTCAAATTATTGGCTAGATCCTATTTGGGGATGCTTTGAGGAGAAAGAAAAGATATACAAACCAAGTGTTGAGTGTAGGACGAACAGATTAACACAGGATGTTCTGATAGTGATCATGGGCTTTGGTATTATATCCTGTCAATTTCCCCACCTCTCCTTACCAGTTTCTGGCTTTGCTGTTGTTGCTGTTGTTCTCGTCATCCAAAAATATCATTTTAAGGGGAATCAGTGAAAAAGACTTTGGCATGTTAATATAACAACCCCCCCCCCCCAACTTCCACCTATCGCCTTTTTTTAATTTTGATTTGTTTGATGGGAAATTCAATTGCTGTGAGGAAAACGTAACAGGAAAAACACAAAGTAATTTCTGTCTCGCTCCTGTATAACTTCTAAAAGAGAAAGGGAGGGTAACTTGTATTCATCACAATTGTCCTCAAATTCTCCACCGTCACACACCACCACCACCACCACCCCGCCCCTCCTCCAGCCCCCTACCCTCACCTTTCCTAATCTACCCAGTCCCCCCCCCCCCCCCCCCCCCCCCCCCCCCCCTCCTTTTTTGCCTCCTTTGACTCAGAAACAACGCAGAAGAGTCTGGCCGTCGCGAAAACGTTGAGCAAGATGTGGGAAGATAAAGGACCTGAGGCGGGCACTTAACAGCCAACTAGTGGCAGACGGCGTAGGACAGGGACGGCTTATCTCGCCTTGTCGTCCTCCAGTGTTGGGTTCGTGTAAAGTGGCTTCTGCGTTCTCTCCGTGTAAAGCGGCCTTGTCAGGAACGCAAACAATCGTTGAAGGGTCTTTAGGTGCTTTTTTTTTTTTCTTCTCTTTTTCTGGCGTTTTTTGTTTGTTTGTTTGTTTCGTTTCGTGTTTTTTTTGTGCTGTCCCCTTCCCTTACCCCTCTCCTCTTAAAGTCTTCCTCTGTTTCTGTTTCTCTCTATTTCTCTGTCTTTCTGTCTCTCTATCTCTCTATGTCCCCGTCTCTCTGTTTGTCTGTCTATGTGTCTGTCTGTCCCTCCATCCTCCATCCCCCCCTCCCCGTCTCTCTCTCTCTCTCTCTCTCTCTCTCTCTTTGTCTTGTGCTGTGATGATTACCTTGTCTTTTTCGGTCAGTGACTCTGCCTCCGTCAGCATCTCTGTTTCTCTTTCTCTCTGCCTGTTTTTCTCTGACTCTCTCTCTCTCTCTCTCTCTCTCTCTCTCTCTTGCACAAGCGCAGGCCATGGGGATGTATACATGAACGGACAGGCGGAAACAAGAGAGAGAGAGAGAGAGAGAGAGAGAGAGAGAGAGAGATGAGAGAGATGTCCCTGTAAGTTCGGTCCGTTTGTTGTTGTGCTCATTTACATGTGTGTTCTCTTTCTGACTCACGACTCATCAATGCAGATAGCCCATCACGTTATTCTCTGACCTTCATATCGCCACATTATTCTGAAACTTGGATATGCGGACTGATAGCACTAATGGAAAGCAGCGATGGGGTTAGAGATTACTGCGCACTTCCGGCGTTGCACGAGACGGGTTTTCTCTCGTCTGCTTCTCTTGAATTCCTACCTTTATCACTTTTATGTCTGTGCTTGGGACAGCATAGTGTTATCGCCATCATTTTGAGGGCAGAATTACGACAAAGAACTTTGTATCGTCATAACATCTTGCAGAGAATGGTAATGGCCGAGGTCGGGGTGGCAGGTCGGGTTATGATTGGCGGAGTTCTTATCTTGTCTGTGAGGTCTGTGTTTTTTATGGGTGCGTGGATCTGCTTTATGTTGGCAGGAAATTTAACTGGGGATGGTTGGGAGACAGAGAGGAAAGGAGGGGTGGGGGATGGGATGGGAAGGGAAGTGCATGCATCTCTCCTCTTTACATTTTTCTGATTATATGTCAGTATACGTAATATCCCTTACATTTAGCTTGCAAACTGAACAACTGAATGACACATGGAAGTATAGAAAACATGTGTAGGTAATCAATACATCTATTTTTGAAGACTTGTCAAAATTGAGAGAGAGAGAGAGAGAGAGAGAGAGAGAGAGAGAGAGAGAGAGAGAGAGAGAGAGAGAGAGAGAGGGACAGAAAGACAGAGAGAGATGCGTAGATAACTTTTTTTTTTGAGGATTGTTTACTTTGAACATCAGAATTCCTTCCTTTGTGTCATGATTGTTATTGGATGATAAAAAAAAAGTCTCTTTAAAGTCGTCGGTAGAGCTGTTTTTGTCGTTGACGTTGTTGATGCCGTTGCCACGTCATCCAGTGGGGTCATTTTTCCACCTGTGTCTGTCTGTTGGTTTGTTTGTCTGTCTGCCAACATAATTACACAAAAACTGCTGAACTGATTGTAACCAAAGTTAGCGGAAAGAGTGAATGTGGCCTTAGAACGACATCATAAGGGCTTGGTATGGATCCGTTTTAAACAGCGAATCCAGGATTCCTCTGAAGATGTACACTGTGGAGTTACTGTCTACCAGCTGATAACTGTCTGTCAAGAAATTTATTTCACGAAATTCGAAATTCATTTTAATGACATGAACGTGGATATTTTCCACATCCTGTGTATGTAAAAATGGGAGGAAATCGTTCCGTCCTTACTATTACTTCCCTTGATGGCGTTTAAAAAGGCGGATCCAGGATCCTCTCTCTCTCTCTCTCTCTCTCTCTCTCTCTCTCTCTCTCTCTCTCTCTCTCTCTGAGACACAGACATGCGCGCGCGCATGCACACATGGCTCAGGAACGAAAAATGGAAAAAAGGAACATTCCAAAACTGTCAGGGAAAACGAAAACGAATAACACGACCTACATGACATTAACACTCACATACGCAGAACGCGAATGCGCCAGGAAGGGACCTAGAGCTTGATTAATGACTCCTTTGAG
>JADBJO010001558.1:122500-127500 GCA_016801955.1 Conus betulinus | reverse complement strand
CTTCGTCGTTTGGGTCTTCTTCTTCTTCTTCTTCTTCTTCTTCTTCTTTCTTCTTCTTCTTCTTCTTCTTCTTCTTCTTCGCCTTCTTCTTCTTCTTTGTGGTCGTATTCTTCCTTATTTTTTTCTCCTCCTCTTCTTTTTCATCCTCCCTCCTCCTTCTCTTTTCTCTTCTCGTCCTCCCCCTCCTCTTCCTCTTCCTCTTTCCTCCTCCTCCTCCGCTCCGCTGCCTCCTCCTCCTCCTCCTCCTCCTCCTTCTTTCTTTTTCGTTTTTTTCTTTTTTTCTCTCTTCTTTCTTTTCTTTTCTTCTTCTTCTTCTTCTGTTGTTCTTGCCGTCGTCGTCATTGTTGCCGTTGTTGTTGTTGTTGTTGTTGTTGCTCCTGCTCTTCTTTCTTCTTCTTCTAAGTAGAAAGGACCCCACTATGGTCAGCCCGGACTTTAATGGAATTGGAAAAAAAAAATCTGAGACTGACCGTTAGTGGACTTTTTTGGAATCACATCTGTTTTTAACCCCCACCGTCAGTGTAATCCCATTGTGTCTTAGGGGATGGCGTCTGAACAGTACACAGACACGCGTGTGTTTCCTTCTTATTTCCCTCTCCTCTTTTGTCATGCGTCCTACAGGAATACGGCAGCTTTCTCTCTCGCGAAGGATGTTTGGGAGTTCACGAGTCTGCAATTCTTTTTGTTTGTCTGATTTGAAATACGTGCGTTCACACAGGTACCCGGTTAAATAAAAAGAACTTATCTGTTGTGTTGAATTGTCATGTTTTTTTTTTTTAACTATTACATTTTTGTTTTGCATTGTGTGTGTGTGCTTTTTAAACAGTACTGGGAAAAAGTCTCTGCCGACAGATAAGAGGGATTCGGAATCAGCCCAGATTCTACAGATTCTAAGCCCGAAGAGAAAATCCCCTCTAATCTGCCCATCCCATAATGAAATTAGTTCCAGAATTTTCAGATTAAGAGATCGATGCTTCATGCGCAAAGTCGACAGGCCCCTGTCATAACATTTCATGGACAGTATTTACACAGTGCCTGTCCTAGGCTCTAAGCGCTTTACAGTCAGCTCTCATCGTTTATACAACGGGGCTGTCTACCTGAGTAGAGCTGCGTGAAGAGCTGCCTGCTGGTGCTAATCATTCACTTCCCGTATCATTCAGTGGAATATCGGTCTCTCAGATTTTCACTCATTATTCGATATATTTCAGGGAGGAGGAAGCGTGCTTTGTGTAGACGTGTCATCCACATCAACGGCCAAACTGGGCTTCGCTTCCCAAAGCTGGGATTTTATGAGTGTGCAAGATGTTATGCCCCCATCCACACACAGAACTGTTTTTATTCTCTTTCACAAGTCTTTTCGCTGTATGGAATCAGAACTGACGTTAACTCTTTGGTGAAAACCGTACTTTACCGAAACGTCCCGGCAGAGATTCGAACCCGCTACTTCAGGATCACCACAATCACGTGTCCAGCGATCTACCCGCTGAGCTAGTCTGGCCACATACACTCCAAGATATTGTCACAGTCAGTGATGGCATTTCCACTTGATATAGATATTGTTTAGCTGGAAACTTGCCGAAACTTCGTGTTTGTCCATCATCAAAGCCGTCTGTCTGTTTGCCTCGTAAGTCTGAACTTTCTCTGTGAGTTTCGGGGTTTTAGCTAGCTGTTTTTATGCTATTGCTGGTATCTGGAACTTTCTGAGTGTCTTGTTTTTCTGTGTGTTTGTTGTGCTTGTGTCTACACTAAACCTAACTTTACCCATGTCGGGAGGGGGGGGGGGGGGGGGGGGGGGGGGGGGGGGGGTTGATTTAAGCTTCCGTTGTCCTGTCTGGCATGGCGGCCATTTAGTTCCAGACACATCATACCACAGCATTCTTGTTCTCCGCCTGTCTGTCTGTCTGTCTGTCCGCCTCTGTCTGTCTGTCTGCCTCTCTGTCTCTCTAAATATATATATATATATATATATATATATATATATAATAATGTGTGTGTGTGTGTGCGCGCGCGCGTTGTATGTGTGTGTGTGTGTGTGTGTGCGTGCGTGCGTGCGTGCGTGCGTGCGTGCGTGCGCGCGCGCCCGCCCGCAACATATCATTTTCAGTTCCAAATCTATTTGTTGGCTCATCAGCATGTAATGAATATTAGCTGAAATACATTTTTAAAAAAGCACTCTAAGCCAAGAGCAAGGTAACACTTGTGTGATACACAACACTAAACAAACAAATGAATTTTCAGACACCACAACTAATAGAACTAAAAGAAATAATGCACGAAAAAAAAAAAAAACACCCTTGGATAGCAGCCAAGATGAGAATGAATAGTAGTCGTTGCTCAGAGAGTTAGTTCTGTCTATAGTCCCCCATTAACAAGGAATCCCGCCTCGGCACCAAGGATGACATCTCTGAAACACTGTGGCCTCGAGAATTCGTAAAAAAACGCAACTCTCCCCCTACCTACTCCCTCCATACCTGCCTTGCTACCTCCTTCCCTCTCGACCCTCCCACCCCATCCTCCTCCTCCTCCTCCTTCACGTCTTCCTTTCTTACCCCCCACCCCCACCCCACCCCTGTCCTCCCTCTTCTTCGACTGTAGAGAAGGGACCCAAGAGATTGAGTATTTACATGACATGCATGCCAATGAAGAGCCCGTGGGATGTATAACCGCGTGTGAAGCAGGTCTTGGTGTCCAGCTGTGAAATCTAATTTATAGTGATAGCCCCCTATTTATCCAGCTGATCAGATGCTGATGAGCATCGTCTCTGTCAGCCAGCAGCCTGAGTCATTTGTTCCAGTTGGCAGAGGCTGCTCCGTATGGGCGTAGATGGAGGGGAGGGTTGTAACCTTTTCTGTTTCGCCCTCTCTCTCTCTCTCTCTCTCTCTCTCTCTCTCTCTCTCCTCTTTTCATTTACCCCCCCCCTCTCTCTCTGTCTCTCTCTCTTTCTTTCTGTAAGTGTCTGTCTCTCTGTCTTCCTCTGTCTGTGTCTCTGTTTGGTTTTTAACGAAATTTATTCAAGAAAGAGTACACACAAAAGCAGCAACAACATATAAGATGAGTACAACAAGCAAAAAATGCTTATACACACAGTACTCACTCAATATAAAAAACAATGGATTGGCTGCAAAAAAAATGAACATGAACGTTTGCATTCAAGAAATAATCTGTTTCTCTCTGCTCTCTCTGTCTCTGTCTCTTCTCTTCTCTCTCTCTCTCTCTCTCTCTCTCTCTCTCTCTCTCTCTCTCTCTCTCTCTCTCTCTCAGTCTGTCTGTCTGTCTGTCTCTCCCTTTCCCTTTCTTACTTCCTTCCCTTCTTCTCTCTTTCTGGCTCTGTTTTCTTGCCTCTGTGTTTGTCTGTGTTTTGTCTGTCTGTTTCTCTGTCTGTCTGTCTGTCTGTCGAAAAAGTATTTCACACAAGCTTATTTGAAAGTTCAGGCGCTCCGAACTACTTCAGATGCAAATTGGTTAATATGTACGCATCAAATCAACGTTCCAATCCAGCGTATGTACTACATAGAGGGGCACTGGGCTCCATCCATCGAAGAGGAGATCGTTACTTCATACTGTAGTACCGTGGTACCTTTCTATAAAGACTACTTAGACAAATATTCTCTCCCTTGAAAGATCTGGCTGGCATTCAGATTGAGCAGTTAGCCTGACAATTGTCATGAGCAGATGTGCATATTATGCCTATAGTGTTGCTATTTGCTTATGTGTATAGTGTTGCTATTGCTATTCCAATGGTGTTGCTATCTATTAATGCCCATGGTGTTGCTATCTGTCCCATGGTGTTGCTATCTGTTAATTCCCCTTGCTGATGCCCATAATGTTGCTATCTGCTAATGCCCGTAGTGTTGCTTTCTGCTGATGCCCATAGTGTTGCTATCTGTTGATGCCCATAGTGTTGCTATCTGTTGATGCCCGTAGTGTTGCTATCTGCTGATGCCCATAGTGTTGTTATCTGCTGATGCCGAACTATCAGGCTCTGATTCTGGTATGGGCTCAACGTTAAACCCCAGCCCTAGTTTTCTGGGACATTTTTGTCTTTCACGGTGAAAACTCCCTTTCTGGAAAAGATCTGTTTCAGGGGGAAATGTGTCTGTCTTCCGCCTGTTGTAGATTAACCTCCAAAGATTACCACCTCCTTGAAGACTTTCCCTTTCTGTCTGACCCAGTTGTGTAGTAGATGTACTACCTCTCAATAAAGACCTGCTTGATTTGTTCGTTTTGAACGTTTTCGTTTACAGTAGATTTAAGTCGTCTCATAAAAGCCTGTTTTGGTGAACAGTGAGTGTGTGTGTGTGTGTGTGTGTGTGTGTGTGTGTGTGTGTGTGTGTGTGTGTGTGTGTGTGTGTGTGTGTGTGTGTGTGTGTGTGTGTGTGTGTGTGTGTGTGAGTGGTGTGTGAGAGAGAGAGAGAGAGAGAGAGAGAGAGAGAGAGAGAGAGAGAGAGAGAGAGAGAGAGAGAGATTTACCCCTCAAAAAAGAAACTCTCCCTTTACAGACATTTTGTGGTCTGTTGTAGACTGACCTCCCATGAAATGCTCATTCTTTCATAGACCCGTTTTACGGAAATATTTTTGTCTTCTTATCTGTAAAAGGCGTACCACCCGGCAGACTCTTTCTTCCAGACATGCCTTTGTCTACAGAAGACTTACTTCCAAGTAAAGACTCCCTTCCATTCAAGATGATTTTTTTTAAGTTTAACGCTGTGCGTAATAAATTTTCCTCGCAATAGAAGAAAAAAAAAAACTCCTTTCCTTTATAGACCTTTTTTTTTCTCTGGAATTCTCTCAATTTTGTCTTGAATAGATTTACTAGGACTCCTTCTTCAAGGACCCAGTTCTGAAGGATTTGTGGAGATGTTTATTGACGGGTTCCACTGTGTGGCTATATGACCACCACAAATCCTTCATATGTCGACATTTGTCTCGGCAGGATGTACGCTTTCTTTAGCGCATTTACGCACGTCTTCTCTAAGGGGAACGGGATATACATCACCCGA
>JADBJO010001558.1:100000-102500 GCA_016801955.1 Conus betulinus | reverse complement strand
GGGAAGCGCGAGAGGGGTCTATCTAGCATTATGGGGAAACTATTAAAGCAACACTCGTGAAAATAGCCAGCAAGGATGTTAGGCCACGGTCACACAAGCCGCTCCGCCTATACTCTTCGAGAGGACGGGATGAAACGAACCCCAAACGGAATTGCTTGTTTGTTATGAACGAGACTCTCCAGCAGTCCCGGCCACCGGCGTCACCAAGTCCGTCTGGAATGTACTGTCAGTTTGAAACGAACGGTTAGCATCTTCCATCCCATCGTTAGCATCTTCCAGTTAATCGTTAGCATCTTCCTGCCCATCGTTAGCGTCTTCCACAGCCAATCGTTAGCACCTTCCAGCCAATCGTCAGCATCTTCCAGCCAATCGTTAGCATTGTTAGCATCTTTCCAGCCAATCGTTAGCATCTTCCAGCCAATCGTTAGCATCTTCCAGCCAATCGTTAGCATCTTCCAGCCAATCGTTAGCATCTCCCAGCCAATCGTCAGCATCTCCCAGCCAATCGTCAGCATCTCTCCCAGCCAATCGTCAGCATCTACCAGGCAATCACGCTCGGTCGACTCATATGTTGCCAAGGGCGTCTTCTTAAAAAACGGTAAGGCATCCGATTCGGAGACGAAGAACTGGACAGAGTTGTTTCGAGAGGATGGTGTTCTTCAAGAACAGCCCAGCAAAGCGAGCATTACAAAACCAGCAACGTCGAGGGAATGCATTTTAATCCACTCAGCTCTTTTTGGAGACATTTTTTTTAAAAACAAAACTCGCAGGTGAGTAAGCCGTCACACCTCGCATCAAAAAAATCATCATCATGGATTGTATAGCAACCCGAGCTTCCACACTGAAGTCAGACTGCACATGTTCCAGCGATTCTCGTCAGTAATATTGGTAGAATGGTTCCGAGTGTCACAGCCGTAGACGTCTTCATGATGTGGTCACTTGTCTTCTGGATGTACGCTCTGTGTTCCAGCCGATGAACTGACCAGGACTTCATACGTAGCTCTCTCGCTGTTTCCTTTTTCACACGCACGTGTGTGTGTGTGTGTGTGTGTGTGTGTGTGTGTCGTGTGTGTGTGTGTGGTTGTGTGTGTGTGTGTGTGTGTGTGTGTGTGTGTGTGTGTGTGTGTGTGTGTGTGTGTGTGTGTGTGTGTGTGTGTGTCTTCGGGACAACTTTCGGCAACACATAAACAGTCGAAACATGCCTCTCGTGTGTTTCATTTTTCCCCCCTTCAGACTGTAGCAGTAACAAAACATATGACTAAATTCATACAGTAGCCAACCTGGATCTTTTTAACAAGATGAAAACCAGGAATTCCGAAACAGATTGACTTGGAATTTCAGGCTGCTTTCAGACCCACGTTGAATCACCCCTCTGTTAGTTGTCAGACTGTACTGCTTATGTGATAACAACAAAACCTTGCTTACGTGTCCTCTCGCATGTGTTTCAAGTAAGGGGGGGAAAAAACCAACAGAAAGAATGCGAGATTGAAGCAGAGGGTGGGTGGGGGGGTTTATCGGGGAATTCTTCTGATGGTGTCAAGCTCTCCTGGGCAAACGGTTATCGCTGTTGGGACGGTTCCATTTACGCCGTGGTGATACATGTGTCATTCCTCTTAGCTTCCTGCCGGAGAGCAAGTGCCCTGTCTACAGTTTTTTGTTTCGTTTTTGTTTTCACCCAACGGTCACTGATTTAGAGGACGTTGGATGTGATTTCGCTTTGCAAGGCTTACGTCAATGTGTGTGTGTGTGTGTGTGTGTGCGTGTGTGTGTGTGCGTGTGCGTGTGCGCGCGTGTGCGCGTGTGCGTGTGAGCATGTGCGTGTGCGTGTGCGCGTGTGCGTTTGTGTGTGCGTACGCGCGCGCGCGCGCGCGCGTGTGTGTGAACTAATAGGAAGGACAGCCACCGGAGGTGCTTTTTTTTTTTTTTTTGTTTACTCGTTAGAACGACGATGATGACTTTGCATTTTTGTTTCCCATCTGATGCACTTCTTCTACTCTGTAATTATTTATCTCTTGTTCTCCACCCCCCCACCCCACCTCTCCCACCTCACCCCTAACCCCGTCCCTCACCCTTCCGTCCTCCCCTCACTCAGTGTGTCTCTCCGTCTCTGTCTGTCTTTATCTATCTCTGTCTCTGTCTGTCTGTCTGTCTGTCTGTCTCCCTATCTCTATCTATCTCCCCCCTTCAGTTTCACACCGCATTTTCTACATAGATAGTGTAAAATATTACAGTTTTGCTACAAATTGATATAAACATACACGCCGCATAAAAAAAAAATGTTCTATGTCCATCTGTTCCTCCACCCCCTCCATCCCCCCCTCCTCACCAACCACTTCCTCTCTACCGCAACATCCATACTGCATAATCAGAAGAAAAACAACAACAACATTCATGTATGTCTATTCCACCCCCCTCCCCTCCTCAGCCGCCCCTTCCTTCCACCCCTCCCCCGCCCTCCCCCCTCCCCCCTTCATACGACCTTACACCCACATTTTCTTTG
>JADBJO010001558.1:80000-82500 GCA_016801955.1 Conus betulinus | reverse complement strand
TCTCTCTCTCTCTATCTCTCTCTCCTCTCTCCCTCATCCCCTCTCTCTCTGTTTGTCCTCTCTCTCCTTTCCCCCTCCTCCCTCCTTCCTTTCTTTCTTCGTTCCTCTCACTGACCAAATTCCTGTTTGTCCTCCTAAAGCTGAAATCAACAGAAAAAAAAGGTAATGGGGAGAGGAGAGTGAGTGCGATGAGCATATTATTATGAAAGACGATAGTTGGGTGGAAGCTAGAGCAAGGGTTGGGGGGGGGGGGGGAGGTGCGAAGGGGAGGGGAAGGGGGGAGGGTTCGGGGATGGGTGGGGGGGGGCGGGGGTTGCGTTCGCTTAAACGTCCAGATTCTTCCTCTCTGGGAGGCATTTTCTCCATGTTTGATTGGCGATTTACCGGTAGAGAGGATGGTGTGTGTGTGTGTGGGGGGGGGGGGGGGGGGGGAGGGAGGGAGGGATCATTGGAGTGGGAGTGGGAAGAAGCGGAGGTGAGAGGGGAGTGGGTGGGGGTATACAGTGATGGACAAAGTTTTGGTAGCGGTCAGCATGGTGCAGTCGTTGTGGGATCAGATGGGAGTTCAGGTCAGATGTCAGATGAAGTCACTTGTCATGGGCAGCCTGGGCAGGAGCTGTCGTATTTCTCTGGACTCAGTCCTCCCTCTACCCTCACTCAACTCCCCTGTCCCGCTAACTGTATGTATTCTCTCCTCTATCATTCTCTCTCTCTCTCTTTCACTTATCTCTCTCTCTTATCTCTATCATTACTCTCGCGCTATACTTTGTCATTCTCTCGCTCTCATTATCTCGCTCTAAAACTCTCTATCATTCTTTATCTCTCATGCCTCTTTCTCTCTATCTCTTATCTCTCAGCTCTCGCTCTCGATCTCTCTCTTTGTCTATCCCATTCTCTCTCATTTCTCTCTCTCTGTCTTATCCCAATTCCTCTCTCTCATTCTCCATCTCTGTCATTCTCTATCTCTCTCTATCTCTCTCTCTCTCTCTCTCTCTCCTCTCTCTCTCTCTCTCCCATTCTCTCTTTTTGTGTCCTGTCACTGTCTGTCTCTCTCCCTTAGATTATCAAACTGTCTGTCTGTCTGTCTGACTTTTTGTCTGTCTGTCTATCTGCTCTGTCTCTCTTTTCTTTTTCGTGGCGCGCTCTCTCTCCCCTCTCTCTCCCTTGATCCCTTTATCTCTTCCCCCCTCTCTCTCTGTGTGCTCTCTCTCTCTCTCTCTCTCTCTCGCTCGCTTCTCTCCTCTTCTCTCCTGCCCTCCTTAAATCTCTCTCTGCTCTCTATCTGCTCTCACTCATTCTCTTTTCTATCTCTATCATTCTCTGTCTATGTCTGTCTGTCGGTCTCTCTCTCTCACCCCCCCCCCCCTCTCTCTCTCTCTTTCATGTCCCTGTTTCTGTCTGTCTCTGCTTATGCGTTGTTCGGGGGGAGGGAAGTTTTTAGGAGGAGGAGGACGAGTTGAGATCTAGGACTTAGGGATCAGGGACAGGGAATCCGCGTGGAAATTGGTATTGTAGTGATGTTTTTACTGTATAAATTCAACTGCGCGTGTTTCTGTTTATATTGTATAATTCATTTTTGGGGTTCACCTTGCTTATGTAGCTGTTATCTTGGATGATTTGTCTACTGATATTGAATCTTCTTCTTGTTTGTTGAGAGTGTACGGTACGAAGAAACTTCCATCTTATTAATTTACCCTCAATGAAGCATTCGTATTCCTCACCCTCTCTGTGCTATCTCTATTTGTCTCTGTCTTTTTCTGTTTGTTCTTTCTCTCTCTGTCTTCTCTCTCTCTCTCTCTCTCTCTCTCTCTCTCTCTCTCTAGCTCTCTCTCTCTCTCTCTGTGTCTCCGTCTTTCTGAATATCTCTCTCTCTCTATCTCTCTCTCTCTCTCTCTCTCTCCTCTCTCTCTGTATGTGCTCGTCTGAATCTATCTCTCTCTCCTCTCTCCCTCTTCTATATCTCTCTCTCTCTCTCTGTATGTGCTCGTGCTCTCTCTCTTTATCCCTCAGGATCTTCTCTCTCTCTCTCTCTATCGCTCTCTCTCTCTCTGTTCTCTCTGTCTGGCGCCCTCAGGATATCTCTCTCTCTCTCTCTCTTCTCTCTCTCTCTCTCTTTCTCTCTCTCTCTCTTCTCCCCACCTCTCTCTCTCTCAGAATGTGTTCTGTCTCTCTTTCAAGATGTGTTCTCTCTCTCTCTCTCTCTGTTCTCTCTCTCTCTCTCTCTCTCTCTCTCTCTCTTCTCCCCACCCCCCTCTCTCTCAGGATGTGTTCTGTCCTCTCTTTCAAGATGTGTTCTCTCTCTCTCTCTCTCTCTCTCTCTCTCTCTCTCTCTCTCTCTCTCTCTCTCTCTCTCCTCCCCATCGTGTGCAACAGCAGTTCCTGTGCGCCCAATGTCTCAGCATCCAGCGGGACAGTCAGGCAGCTGATGGTGTGAGAGTAGCGTGGTTCTGCTGAACCGTGAGGAGTACCCTTTAGTCCTCGCCGGAGATCTGATTCTGAC
>JADBJO010001558.1:62500-65000 GCA_016801955.1 Conus betulinus | reverse complement strand
ATGCTTTGATTTAGCAGATTGAAGTTCAACTTTGATTTCGCCACATGCGGTTACCAGCATTGGAATGACGATATTGAATATTTTTCATGGAGGTTCATATGCATGGTTATTCCATCTTCGATTTCCAGGATACCAGTTGCTAAACTGACTAAGCGACTAAGCGCGGTATGTGTCAAGGATAGGATCACATATCATATGAATGCCAATAACAACGACACCAAATTCAACGAAAAATACTGGCAACAACCATTACATCCAAACCAGAGTTTAAAAGAAATTGTCTTTTCTTTTAATACAGAGATGGCAATACACTATCCGCCTAACTCAGCGTCGTAAATTGTAGTTTGTTTTTAACACAAAAATTGCAATAAACATGCCTGATGTAATGCATGTTTTTAACACAGAGGTGGCAGGAAACATGACGATCAAACTCGGCATCCGAAATTGTGGTTGTTTGCTTTTGACACAGAGATGACAATAAACACTGAACTTAGTTCAACGTGGAAAAGTGTACTCGTTTGGTTCTAAAGAGGGGATGGCAATCAACTCAGCATCAAAAATTGTGGTCGGCTGTTTCTGATACAGGGATGACTATGAACATCATACCTAATTCAACGTCAGAAATTGTGATCTTATTTTTTTTTTTTCATGCACACTTCTCTAGCTCTCTCACACACTGAAATCCCTGTTTGGGATGATCACCCATGCACGCAGAATTACTGTGTTCAACTTTTGTTTTTTTTTTTTTTTTTTTGCTTTTTTTACTTGAGCAGTACACCATACAATGGGTGCCCGCGAGGATGCGCACAGTTGATGAATGTGGCTGGGAGAATTCATTAGTGTCTGACACGACGGGTCGCAACATGTCGCTCCGCTTCCATTCATCACTGGACAGGCCGGAGGCGGGGCCGACCCGATGCCAGACCTTGGGAGAATCGCTCCTCTGCCAGTCTATCTCCCCCCTTCACCCCTCTCTCATGCATATTCGCATGTCTACATGTCCACAGGCCACTCAGTTCAACGCACACCTTATTCCTTCCGTGTGCGAACGCAGGCGGGTGAACGTGCGCTCACGAACACACTATCCGTGACAAAGTCAAGGTGACAATGTCATTTTCAGGTGGCACCTTGGTTGCGGCCTACTTGCTTTTTTTTGTCCATAGAGACATTGAAAAAGCGAATATAGAACAAAAGTACCAAAAAAGAAAAGTGTAAAGTTACATGCGGTATAAAACAATGACAAAGGGAATGCGCAGGTATGCATTTCTTTTTTGTCTTTTCTATTCCCATCTTTTCTCCACTCGTACGTTTGTGTTTATGCTCGAACTGAACATTACAAGCACGCACATGTGTATACATGTCGCTTTCCATACAACATACAAACAAGGGAGATCACTGGTTTTAAAAGAGATTCTGAAGAAGCACAAATGACGAGAATTTCTAATACACTTTCAGTACGATTCTGGACATGATTAGAATGGTTTTGATTAGAGGTATTTTCAGATGTGTTTGTAACCTAGCTGTTCCTAAATATAAAAGAAGAATTGTTGAGAGTATTTCTCGGTCTAGGATATGATGATAAATGATTGTCTAGGATTGTTCGTTTTAAATGTCTGCCATCTTTCGAGTGGTGTTACCATGCGTAACACTATGCATACATACCTTGCTGAGCGAAGTCTAGTGTGGAAAGATAAAATCTTGAATCGCATGTCTTCATCACGGTCAAGAATTTGAATTACTCCGATCCCAAGAAGAATCCTTTTTATTGTTCATTCATACACAGTTTGAAGTCAGTATCATGGCAGCTGTTCCAGAAAATTGAGGGGCAGTTCACGCTGGCTCCGCGACTGAGCAGTTATCGTTGGTGTCAGCAGAGAGCTTGGCAGGTGGTGTCCTTCATACGTAGGATCAGGACAGACACCACTGGGAACTAAGGAAGTGACCCAGCTACGGTGCAGTGTCTCCTTTGAAGGGTTGCCTAAAGGCGGGTTGACATGACTGCTCTCCCTGTGGATTGCTGGTGCTAGGGCAGCGGCAGGACGAGCCAGAGTATCATGTGGTAGGAGAGTTGGAATGAGCGGCGTCGGGGTGATGCCACCGAAGAGGCACAGGAGATGGGACAGACAAAAAAAAAAAGTTGATTCACAATTAATTGTGGATTACATGTGGACAGAAGAGGGCAAAAAACTCGCTGCAGTGAACATCAAGCATCCCCCCCCCCCCCCCCACACACACACACACACCTTCTAATTCAGCTCAGCGTAATACATTGTCACTCTGAGATGATTTTTCTTTTTTTTTTTTCAAGAAGGCGACGTACTATTGAATAGCAGAACAAGTAAGGAAGCTGAGACGGTTAATACTGAAAAGAAAACTTGGGTGGTTAAGCAAGGAAAGGAGCAAGTCACATTTTATAAAAAGGAAAAAAAAAAATAGGAAAAGACAAGAAACCACGGGTGGCTAGATAAGAGAAACAATAAACAACTGTATAAATGAACCG
>JADBJO010001558.1:12500-30000 GCA_016801955.1 Conus betulinus | reverse complement strand
GACAATCAGTTCAGTCTAAAACCACCCTCAACAGTTCTAAACACACCCTCAACCAGAGGCGGTGTTCGGTAATCTGCAAGGGAGGTAATCTGTTTTAGAGCTCGGTTTCAGTGAGTGTGAGGACTCTGCCGTTTTCATTGGATAGATGCCAAAGCAGTTTTGCAGCATGAGTCAACTTAACAGTATAGTTACACACACACACACACACACACAACACAACACACCACACACACACACACACACACACACACACACACACACACACACACACACACACAGAGAGAGAGACAGAGAACGCCCCAAATATGGACTTGAATGGTGTCCCCTATAATGCAGACAGTCCATATTCCGATCGTTATCGTGACGAGTGCTTCAAATCAAGTATTTGATTCCCACAGATGAATTTGTTCAATTCATACACTGAAAGACGGTGAAGACAATGGAAAGACTGGCGCCATCTGCCCTTGTTTGTTTTTTTGTCTGGTGAACAAGTCAGTCTGTGTCAAATTTGTGAAAATGTCCACCTTCATAGACAGCTCAACATGACGTGTTATGCATTGAAAAAGGAATAAGCGGGGAAAAAAAATTCATTCTACTACTTTGAAGGAGCGGGAGTCACTACACCCGACTCTGTCTCCTCTTTTCTTTACAGAGAGGGGAAGGGAAGGGGCAGAAGAAAGAAAGTACACACACACACACACACACACACACACACACACACACACACACACACACACACACACACACACACACATGCATGCACGAACGTACACACGCACACACAGAGAGAGACAGACAGACAGACAGACAGACAGACAGACGACTAATCCAGACAAGCAGAGACAAGAGTTATCAAGCAACCAAACAGAGAGAGAACACGTTTTTCCCACATTTCAGCTGCCCGGCATCAAAACACATCAACACCTTTAGGTCCACACAGCGATACACACATCGGCGGCTTTCTATCTCTCCACCGCGAAGAGCTCCTCGTCGATAGACGAGGCTTTCCTGGGCAGTGGTATCCGCCTTCAACAACGTGACGAAAGATGATCAGCAGAAAAAGGGCAGCAGCCTCCAGCCCGATGGTTTGAGGTCATGGGATGGATGAAGGTGTATGTCCTTCAGTCTGGTCTTCCCTGGCACGGCCTGGTGGTCGGTTCCAGCACCGCTCTCTTGATCTAAGGGTCTGAGTTCAATCCCATGTCTTTAAAAAGAAAAAGTCTTATACGCTGAAGCCAGGGTTCTTCATCCCCCCCCCCCCGCCCCCCCCTCCTCCCACCCTCTACCCACCCACCCATCCACCCACCCCCTACCGTTTCGGAGTCAAATTCTATTAGAATTCCGATTTTCGCAAAGTTGTTTGGATGAGACTTTGAACGGAGATCTTGTATGAGAAAGCATGCATTAAAAAAAAGAAAGAAACCTATAATTCACAAAGTAACTTGCAAGCCTGTTAAGTCCCTCTAGTCTGTATCTCGTAGAAGACCAGGCTATCGTATGTCTTTTGAAAGATTGGATGGAGTGAGATCTGGAAGTGGAACACATGGAGACTCAGCTTTCTTCTCCGGTCCACCTATGACGTTCTGCCTTCGCCAGTGAACCTAGTCAGATGGAAGGTCAAGGAAGATGACAAGTGTAGGTGCGGCAAAGGAGGAACCATGAAGCACATCCTCTCAAACTGCCACCTGGCTCTGAACAGATACACCTGGAGACACAATGAGGTGCTCAAAGTGTTCACCAAATGGCAAAGGAACAGGTGGAAGAGGGAAAAACACGCTCCTAGGCCGCAGAAACACGGACTGGGCAAGATCGAGTTTGTGCCGCAAGGAGGCAAGGTTCCTGACAGAAAGAAGGCGAGTGAAGCCACAGAAGGGTCAGAGCGGTGGTCATTGGAGGTAGAGGCAGATCTAGAGGGTTGCAAAAGATTCTTCCCCATCCCAGCAACGAAGAAGCCAGACCTGGTGATATGGAGTGGGGAAGAGAAAGAGGTGCACATGGTGGAACTCACTGTGCCCACGAAGGCAATAGCGAGGCGCACGAACGGAAAAGAAAATCGCTATGAGACTCTCGTTGAAGATTGCGAGGAGGCGGGATGGAAAGCGATTCATTTCCCAGTCGAAGTTGGCTGCAGAGGTTTCATCGCGATTAGCGTCAGGAAGTGGATGAGAGTGGCTGGACTTGGTCCGAAGAAAGGGAATGCCATGACAAAAGCCCTTCAGGAGACTGTTGAGGAAGCAAGTCATTAAATGTGGCTGAAGAGAGAGGACACAAGCTGGTGCGAGTCCTGACGGTTGACAGAAAAGGCATACAGTCAAACTGGCAAGGAGACCTCACATCGGTGAGGGGGCTCGGTGCGTCATTATAGTTGTCGAGAGGAAGAGCCCGAAACAGCGACGCATTCTGTCCTGATGATCTCCACGCCAGAGTCCGGTCTGCGGAGCTTTTGACTGTCACGCAGCACAGGTAGCTGTTTTCGTCCATCTTGCACGCCTGTTAAGTCCCTCTAGTCTGTATCTCGTAGAAGACCAGGCTATCGTATGCCTTTGGAATGGAATGGATCAAACAAAAAAAAAGGGAAAAAACACATGCACACTGGTGTCGTGTTTAAACATAATCCCCGAAGACAGAATGTGGCTGGCTGTCTTTACGCGGTCACATACGCTAAGATCTCACCAACGATGAACTTCGAAGTTCTTGTCGAAGAACTTGAGATAAGAAGTCAACTGTTGCAAAATCTGAATCTGCGTGTGCCTTTTGTCTTAGATCAATGACATCGAAATGATCAGCATATGATAGATCATGTTTTGAAATACGCAAGGGAGATAATCTGCGTTAGAGTAGTGCGTTCAGCGAGAGTGACCCCGCCGTTTTGTTTTTATGGGACAGGTACCACTGATGGGTACGCCCCCCACCCCACCCCCCACCCCTGCACCAACCCCCCCACACTTTGCTCCACCTCCCTCCCCCCCCCCCCCCCCCCCCCCCCCCCCCCCCCCATCAGTCATTATAACAGTTCAACCTGAGCGACATAATGCCAAAACATGTGACTGAAATGGTTCGCCTACAATGCGGTCAATCGATATCACGACCATTATCCTGGCGCGCGCTTAAAATCAAATATTTTACTCCCTAGATTTATTTGACTCATAAACTAGAAAAATTAAGTCTGTTTGCAATGGAAAGACTAAGCGTTATCTTCCAGAGAATGTAATTTTCCTGGGGAAAAAAAAAAAAAAACAGGCGGCGTTATCTTTCCCCGATTTTTCCCCCATGAACAGGTGTATGGTGTTTATAAAATATTGCTGCTTGAATTACGGTATTGACTGCCGAGAGAAAGACAAATGATTTTGTGGAGCATCGTCTGGTGTTTGTCTGGAGTGGGCGATGACTGCCCAAAGTGTGCAGCCTCACAACATCAGTTTCCTTAGTTCTTGACGCTGGCTTCCAGTCAGTGGTCTGAGCTGTCTTTGGTGCCGGTGTTGCAGAATCCACGGTGTTCTTCTCCGAGCCGGAGTACCGCGTGGCCGAAGACATCGGGGAGGTGTTAATTCCGGTGCTTCGCACTGGAGACTTGTCCGATGAAACCCATGGTCATCTGTGCTACCGTGCAAGGTAGGTCATCACCACCTCCCCCCGTCCCTTCCGGTGTGTGTGTGTGTGTGTGTGTGCGTGTGTGTGTGTGTGTGTGTGTGTGTGTGTGTGTGTGTGTGTGTGTGTGTGTGTGTGTGTCGTGTGTGAGCGTGTGTGTGTGTGTGTGTGTGAGCGTGTGTGTGTGTGTGTGTGTGTGTGTGTGTGTGTGTGTGTGTGTGTGTGTGTGTGTGTGTGTGTGTGTGTGTGTGTGTGTGTGTGCGTGTGTGCGTGTGTCTATCATAGCCTTTCTGTTTCTGTCTTTCTGTCTCTGTCTGTCTGTGTCTCTGTCTCTGTCTGTATGTCTCTGTCTGTCTGCCTGTCTCTCTGTCTATCTGTGTCTGTCTGTCTGTGTCTCTGTCTCTGTCTCTGTCGTCTCTCTCTCTCTCTCTCTCTCTCTCTCTCTCTCTCTCTCCTCTCTCTCTCTCTCTCTCTCTGCCTTTCTCTCAAAGGAATCAACCGATGTTTTGAAAAAAAAAAAAAAAAAAGTGGTCATGTTGTTAATTTAACGTATCGCACGGCCAAAATAAAAACACCGACACTCCTCAAACTTCTCTCTCTCTGTGGCTCCTCGCGCCCCCACAGGAAGTGCGTCAGGCACGATCCCCAGCACGGTGACGTCATTCAGCGATTACATCACGCGAGCCATGGACCACCGCAGCGCCATCCGCTTCGACAAGGGAGAGAAGGAGAAGCACTGCCGCGTCATGATCATCGACGACTCGCTGTACGAGGAGGAGGAGGCCTTCCAGCTCGTGTTGATGGAGCCCATGGGAGGACGCCTCGGGGAGAAGAACGAGGCCTCTGTGGTCATTGAAACTGACCAGAACAGGCCGACGGTGAGTAGCCTGGGGCTGGACTGGATGGGGTCGGGTTAGATCATTGGACTGGATTAGATTGGATTGGATTGCACTGTATTGTATTGTATTGTGTTGTGTTAGAGTTGTATGGTATTGTAATGTATCGTATCGTATTGTATCGTATTGAATATTGCATTGCATTGTATTGTATTGTATCGTATCGTGTTGTATTGTATTGTATCAATTTGTGGACGCGACACGGTACAACGCGACACGACACGACGCAAACGCAAACGGCAGGCAGGAGTTTGTGCCATGCAGCTGTGACCAGATCAGTCGCAGCACCATCCAAACACACACACACACACACACACACACACACACACACACACACACACACACACACACACACACACACACACATGCTTCGGGTTCTCCTCGACCTTTGGCATCCAACCTTCCCCTCATCCTCTTCCTCATACTTCCAACAATCCTGTACCTCCTCCAGTCCCCCCCCCCCCCCCCCCCCCCCCCACTCTCTCTCTCCTCTTTTGCTCGCTCTCTCGTCCTCTGTCTCGCTCTCTCTCGCTTTCTCTCTCTCCCTCTCTCTCTCATTCACTCTATCTCTCTCTCTCACCATCTCCACCAGCTACCCCCCTTCCCGTTTCCCCCCTGCCTTTTCTGTCTCCCTTACCCCCCTCTCCCAGTTTTCAGAGCCCTGTGCCACAAACACCAAACCCCCACTGAGAACAGAGGGCTGTTTAACCTGCGCAAGTGGTTGAACCAGCAGCCGTTCGGGAAACTCATCTTTCTCCACCACCAGATCGGAAACCATCTCACGGACACTGCTGTCAAAATAGCCCGCTCTTCCTCACGAAATTCTTCCTGGAGAGAAAAAAAAAAGAAAGAAAGAAAAAGAGTCCCTTCTTTTCCTCTGTCGTTTTTATCCTGTTTTTCTGTATTTTTCCCCTTGTTTGTTTGTTTCTCTTTTTTATTTACTTATTTATTTATTCATTTTTTATTTTGCTTTTGGAGCTTGTTTCTTTCTAACGTTCTTACACTGCTTTTATATTATGTTTCCGTTCCTGCTTGCCCCTAACCCCCAACCACCCTTCCCCCCAATTTTTTTTAATGACTTCATTTCTATTTAAAGACAAATTCGCAAGTTTTTGTTCAATACAGCCGTTCGGGAAACACAACATCTTTCTCCACCAGGATCGGAAACCATTTCACGGACACTGCTGTCAAAATAGCCCGCTCTTCCTCACGAAATTCTTCCTGGAGAGAAAAAAAAAAAAAAAAAAAAAAGTCCCTTGTCTTTCCTCTGTCGTTTTATCCTGTTTTTCTGTATTTTTGTTTGTTTGTTTGTTTGTTTTTATTTACTTATTAATTTATTTTTATTTATTCATTTTTATTTTGCTTTTAGAGCTTGTTTCTTTCTTACGTTCTTACACTGCTTTTATATTATGTTTCCGTTCCTGCTTGCCCCTACCCCCACCCTTCCCCCCAATTTTTTTTAATGACTTCATTTCTATTTAAAGACAAATTCGTATCTGTTTTTTTTTTTATTTTATTGTTCAATACATTTTTTCCTTTTTTTTTTCTTCTTCTTCTTTCTTGCATTTTATTCAGGTCCCTTTCTGGATCGTTCGCCATGTATCTCCTTTCTTTTATTGCATTTTTGTACATTCCTTTCTGTTTTCCATTCTCATTCTCTCTTCCTTTGCTTACTTTTTCGTCTTGGCTTGCTTTATAAGTTTTTTTGTTTTATTTATTCGTTCTTGCTTTGCTTTCTTCCTCCTTTTTCTCATTTCTTTCTTTTCACGATATTGGCAGCAAGGACGCTTTAACCTCTGCAGGAGTGTCGGTACTGGTCTTTTTTTCTTCTGCATGTTTATGAAGTCAGGTGCGTCAAAATGCTGAAAGCTGGCCTGCTTTTGTGTGGGAAGGAAAACGAACTAAAACACAGAAAAGAAAGGAATCAGACGCAGACAGACAGACAAACAGACAGACAGACAGACAGACGAGCAAAAAGCCCTCGAAGAAACAAACAAGTGAAAAGAATTCAGTAGGTCGTGGTTTCGAATCCCATCAGAGTCATGTGGGTTTTTCTGCCCCGACCGGCTCCTACCCAGAGTTGAGTTTGCTGCGGACTCAGTTGGGAAGACTGGGACCACACAGTCGAGTTTCATCCACTTAATGGATGCGTTTCTGAGAGTGTTGCTCAAATTTCCTGACCAACACTGCAGGTGCCTGTATCTCTCGGGCCTGGTTGACGCCGGGATATATATGAAAGGAAGCGTAGAGTACAGCCCTGTCATGTAGTCTCAGACCGAAATGGAAATCCGTAGCATCATCTTAATCATCCTCATTCTCATCGATCAGCATTATTAAAAAAAAAAAAAAGTCTCAGGTTCTGTGGCCCTTCATGCCCTGCTCTCATGGTGACCTCAATTTCGATGTCCTCTCCACGTCTGTGGCCTTGGTTTGGTTCCGTCGGGGTCACCGGTATCGGCGGGTCCATGGGGGCTGTCGTTGGACGGACGTGGGCGCCCCTCCGGAGGGAGAGCTCACTCACGCCGGCTCCGCGACTAAGCAATTATTGTCGTCAGTAGGGGGTTAGTAGATGGTGTCCTGCGTATGTATGAACAGGCGCCACTGAACACCACCGAAGTGACTCGGCAGCAGTGCAGTGTCTCCTCCGGTGGGTTGCCTCTTGACGACTTGACATTGACTGCTCCCTGTGGATTGCCGGTGCCGGGGCTGCGGCGGGATCAGCCGGGCTGTGGCTGTCGACGGGGTGTCGGAATGAGCGGCGTGGGTGCACTGCCTCTGAGGTGGCGCAGCAGTTGGGACAGCAAAAAAAAAAAAAAAAAAAAAAAAAAAGAGAGCGAGGGCGAAACAGATAAAAAAAAATGCTACAATTGGAGGATCCCTTCCCCCCCCTCCCCCCCCCCCCCCCCCCCCCCCCCCGTTTCTTTCCTCCTCCCACCCCGTCTACTCCCGTGCACGTCTTCTCCACCACCTCACCCCCTTTCTCGTCTCACCCTCCTCACCCTCTCTTCGTTTTCTTCAAGGCTTTAGATACTGGTTTGAAAATTTCATCAGTAAAGACCTCGTTGTTCTGTACCGAAGAAAAAAAGGTGCGCTCCTCTGGACTGTTCGAAATGTGGAGAGAAGGCAGAGAAAAAAAAAAATGAAAAGAAAAAAAGAATAAGTTGAAAGAAAGAAAGAAAAAGAATGAGACGAGCCAAAAATGAGAGAATTTCAAAAGAGAGGAGATGTCTTTCTCTCTTCCTATTCTGTATGAGGGACGTAGTGCCCTCCATAGGGAGTGTACGTCATCAATATGATGTCCCTGTTTACCAAGATTCCTTTCACAGCGTTTTATTTTCAACGGTCATGGTTTCATCGAGAGTGTACACACTGTTAAACGTTTAGTTGTTTCTACCTTGTTTT
Source organism: Conus betulinus (assembly GCA_016801955.1). Taxonomy (NCBI): domain Eukaryota; kingdom Metazoa; phylum Mollusca; class Gastropoda; order Neogastropoda; family Conidae; genus Conus; species Conus betulinus. The sequence goes on along the minus strand of JADBJO010001558.1, from coordinate 22,114 downwards.
GATTTTTCTCTTTGTCTTTCCCTAATGATGGTAAAATTTGAAATTTGTTCCCCGTCTCCAAATTACTTTTTGTTCAGTCATTTTTTTGTAGTGTGTATTTTAAGGACTGAAGGAACATTCTGTTGCGGTCACTAATCTTTTTTCCACATCTTAATTAGTCTGTCTCAGATAATATATCAGTCTAGATGTTCTAATATTTCACAGAGAGAGAGACATATACACAGATAAAAAGACACAGAGAGGAAGGCAGAAGGTGGGGAAGGGATGGGAGGCGGAGGGGTCTGGCAGGCAAACAGACAGAAATTGAGGAGGAGGGGGGACAGACTGACAGAGAGACGAAGGGAACGGAAATGCCAGTTAGATATTCCTAATGTATTAAAAAAAAAAAGGGGGGGGGGGGTATGACAACAACAACTTGCCATGCCATTAAATGAGAAGGAGGGGAGAAGAAGGGGGACAATACAAACAGCGAGAGACAGACAGAGAGAAGAAGACACACAGAGAGATACCGACAAAATGGTGGCCGGCAATTTGTTTTCCTGACGGAAGACCAACAGAGCGGAATATTCAGGCCAGGAAGAAGATACAGAGAAAACCCACTTTCATGCCGTTGTTTTCCTTGGGCTCAGAGGACGTTTTTTTTTTTTAATTCCTCCGATGCAATCTTTGCGGTCTGCCAAGAAAACATAAAAACGAAGGCCGAAGGAAGAACAACTATGCAGATGTATGGAGACTTCAGATTGCCGCTATTTATGTCGGATGCTTTTTTTGTTTTTTCTTGTGTTTTTTTTTTTATTTTTTGCGCCGTGCACATTCCAGAACATTGGGGAGCTAGGGGGAACGTTTTGCCAGCCCGAGAAACAGGGAAAGGTGTCTTGAAGATGCCGCGTGGAGAGTCGGGGCAGGGGAGGAGAGAATAAAACAGAGTGACAACGTGCTGGGGGGAATTAACTCTGGGTTTTTGTCTGTGTCTTTCTGTATGTCTGTCTCTCTCTCTCTCTCTCTCTCTCTCTCTCTCTCTCTCTCTCTCTCTCTCTCTCTCTCTCCAAGCTTTTGCCTTGGGAGCCCATGGCTTGATCACTGTCCTGTTAGCAGCCGTGAGCTCGCTCAAATAAACACATATGCACACACACACACACACACACACACACACACACACACACACACACACACACACACACACACACACACACACACACACATGATCAGAGATCAGAGGAGGAGCAAACACTGTAATCCGTCTCAGTCAAAACGCTTTAACCTTGACAGACAGACTTGTGATTAAAAGGGGAAAAGGGGTCTGGGAGGAAATCTTCCTCCTGTAAATGTTGTCATTAGTTTTACTGTTCTGCTAACGGCCATTGAAAAGCTCTTCAGGCTCGCTACTGGCTCCTGGTTAGCTGCTGACAGAGTGAGAGCCACATTCATGCAGGCAACTCTAGGAGGCAACTCTCGACAATCAAACAGCTCCATTGGCCTACAGGCCTATGGTCTCGAGAAGACAAACACACGAGCTCCCAGTGGAGAGGAAATTAAGAGGGTAGGCTGACATTTGTCTGGAATTCAAAAGGTAGAGATGCAAAAGACAGCGTATGGGGGCCGGTAATTGGGATAAAAGAAATTCACGAGGATATAACACCACGCTTAGAAATTCCCATGCTAAATCACTGGACACCGCTTCACAACTTTGGAGAGCTCACAGGGTGATGCCGGACATGCAAAAAATACAAATAACGATTACACACACACACACACACACACACATATATATATATATATATATATATATATGTGTGTGTGTGTGTGTGTGTGTGTGTGTGTGTGTGTGTGTGTGTGTGTGTGTGTGTGTGTGTGTGTGTGTGTGTGTGTGTAATCATTATTTCTTCTTCTTTTTTTTTCTTCCACCGTTACTATCTTTTCGCGTTCCCCCCCCCCCACCCGCGCACCTTGCATCTCAGTGCTGTTTTTGAACTTCCCCCAAGATAGAAAACCAAACAAACCAACCACAAGAAAGTGAGAGGGTGATGCAGGCAGCGAAATGCATCACCATCGACATCTCTGGCTGAAACTCGACACAGCTTCAGGGGCGTTTCGCTCTGGCTCTATCAGGACAAGAACAGAACCTTATTGACCTTGTTTGTGAAGCGCTCTCTCTCTCTCTCTCTCTCTCTCTCTCTCTCTCTCTCTCTTCGTTGGTCTTATCCTTTGTCCTCAGTCTCCACTTGCAGTTGCTCTTTGGTTGGAGGATAGAAAAGACAGGCTCATCATTGTCAGGACCCAGGTACCACGTGGGTTAGGGCAGCGGAGGGAAGGGAAGGGGGAGGGGAAAGGTAGGATGGTGGAGACAGGGAGGCTGGGGCAGTAGAGAGAATAGGTGGTGGTAAAGGGTGGTGGTGGTGGTAGGGTGGGGTGAGGTTGCGGTTAGGGCTTTACACACGAATGGGTAAGTAGGAAGTGAGATAGAAAGAAGAAGAGTGGGATAGGGTTCAAGCTAGTTCTTGTTGAGACGTGGGGGAGAGAGAGAGAGAGAGAGAGAGAGAGAGAGAGAGAGAGAGAGAGAGAGAGAGAGAGAGAGAGCACCGTCTGTACGTATTTGTGTGCAAGCGTGCATCTCTCTCTCTCTCTCTCTCTCTCTCTCTCTCTCTCTCTCTCTCTCTCTCTCTCTTAACAGACGCACAAACGCGCGCGCGCGCGCGCGCTCTCACAGCTATTCGCACGCGCACATACACACGCACGCTCATAAGCACTTGCGCGCTTGCGCGTGCACGAACCAACAGACAAACACACGCACGAACATATGCACACGTGCGAGCGCACGTACACAGACACGCATACACACGCATACACAGATTGATATGGAGAGAGAGAGAGAGAGAGACAGACAGACAGACAGACAGACAGACAGACAGACAGAAGGGTAGACAAGCCGATAGACACACAGAAAAAAAAGTAGAAGAGACAAATGAAGACACAGACAAGACAGAGAAAATAATAATATAGTAAAAAAAAAAAAAAAAAAAAAGCAAAAAACACAGCAGCAATATAGAAGTATCAGTATCCACTTTATCACAATCATGCTGTACATCCTGACCAACGAAATTCACCCATCCTCCTGACCTTACCCCCACGCCCCATCCCTCCCTCCCCCCCCCCCCCCCCCCCCCCCCCCCAAACACACACACACACACAACGGCTCTGCCAGGCACATCAACCTGCCACAGACGAGGCTTCCCCGACAGTTATTCCCCTCATCCAAGACAATCACAATGCCGCAGCTAGAAAGAAAGAAAGGGAATAGGGGGGGGGGGGTGTATGTGTGTGCGTGTGGGGGAGTTCTGGAGAGGAGAGGAGGAGCAGAGAAAGGGGGCGGGGGTGGGAGCAGAGAAAGGGGGGGGGGGGAGAGCAGGGGAAAACTCTTGCGGAGAAGGAAGATATTATTTTCTGTGAAAGCAATCGCAAAGAGTTCTCTTGAGCCTTCGCTTGACAACTTCTTTCGGTCGGCCAAGAGACAGGAGTGAGTTTGTTAGTCAGTTTGGTAGGTCGGTCTTTAGGTCCAATTTCTTGGTCGGTTTGTAGGTCAGTCAGTCTGTTATTCAGTTGACCAAACAGATCGAGTCAGCCAAACAGACGGTTCCAGGGGTGAATGAGTGGGAGGATGAACACTTAGCTCAGTAGATGAGTGAACGTTGTTGGTAGTGGGAGTGGATGAAGGAGTAAGTGACAAACAAGCAGATGGCAACGAATTCCACTGCTTCGTTACTTTGCCTGAATGGTCATCCATCTGTTCAATGATTTGGACTACATGCCTTCGGCTTTAATGATGCTGGTCTTTAATATATTCACCTATGGTCAGTCATCTGTTCAATGACTTCTACTACACGCCTTTGGCTTTAATGATGCTGGTCTTTTGATATATTCACCTATGGTCAGTCATCTGTTCAATGACTTCTACTACACGCCTTTGGCTTTAATGATGCTGGTCTTTGATATATTCACCTTTGGTCATCATCTGTTCAATGACTTCTACTACACGCCTTTGGCTTTAATGATGCTGGTCTTTGATATATCACCTATGGTCAGTCATCTGTTCAATGACTTCTACTACACGCCTTTGGCTTTAATGATGCTGGTCTTTGATATATTCACCTATGGGTCAGTCATCTGTTCAATGATTTCTACTACACGTCTTTGGCTTCATGATGCTGGTCTTTGATATATTCACCTATGGTCAGTCATCTGTTCAATGACTTCTACTACACGCCTTTGGCTTTAATGATGCTGGTCCTTTGATATATATTCACCGTTCAGTTCTGAATGACTCGGCGTCAATGGCGCCCATTTTGTCATCACTAACGGACCGAAAAGAGGACCCAGGGCAGTTGAGGCGGGCAGCAAGCTCCTCACTGACCACATGAGACAGGTCGCAGTTCGGAAGCAGACGATGTCTACCACCTAGGAATCAAAAACAAGATGAACGGTGTTATGCTTAGGATGCGTGGACGGACAGATAAATAAACAGGCCAATAGCTGCATGAAAAGATACATCTGTAGGTGGGTAGGTGAGTAGATATAGACGGACTGACAGACAAGTGAATGGATCGGTAAGGTAAGGTAAGGTAAGGGTAAGGTAAGGTAAGGTAAGGTAATGTGCTTATAGCCCAGCCGACCGACCAGGGCCATATCAGGGCTGTCACTGCGTTGAAATCAACTCAAAATGGATGGGTAGATGAATAAACATGTGCATATAGTCAAATCGTTAGATAGGGAAAGGCTGAACGACAGAGGAAAGAAAAGTGCCCGGCCAAAACTGCCGTGTACAGAATGGTGAAGACTAACAGAAGTACGAAGAAGACAGAAGGGTGCATTCACAGACAGACTTTCTGAACAAGAAGATGAAATAATGCCCCGCCAGAATTGCCACAGAGACGAAAATGGGTGGTTATGTAGTACACACAGGGGATAACTAACCCAGTGTAGTAAAAAAAAAATCGTGAGGTAAAAATAACAGAAAAGTATCCATTAGGCAGGCTCCCGCCTTCTCATCCCCAACCCTTCCCCTTCATCAGTGTCTCAATCTGTTTCTCCATCCCTGGATTTACCAGCCTGGGAACACATTCCCCATGTTCCCTATTGTTCCCATCTGCACGAAGAACGTGAAAACGACCCGTTTATCCAGGCAACAAATTCGCCCAGCACACAGACACGTAAGCGAATTCTCTTCCTCTCTCACACTGTTGTCTTCCAGCGCCTGAGGATGGCAGCCGTTAGTTGATCCAGACAATGACGAGCATGTTGCTCCAACAGCTGGGCGCTTAACTCGTCCTCAGCGAAGCAGGTGGAAAGATAGTGTTTTTAAAAGCAAGGCAGAAAACTCTTTCCTCTGTTGGCATGGGCGCAGTGCTCATTCTTCTGTCGCTCGCCCCTGAAAGAAAGAGAGAAACAAAGAAAGACAGAGGGAAGAAGTGAATTGGCGAGATTTTAGACGTGCTGCTTTTGACATTCGGTACTAATTGGATGTCGGACTCGAAAGATTGGAGAGAAGTACGTCTCCGATGGGAGATAATGAGGACTAGGTCCACTTCATGAACCGTGGTGTTTGGGGCTGTTACAGAGGCCTGTACACTTTCGTTCAGTTGTTTTAGATGAGGTTTTTTTTCTCGGTGGTGGTGATATGTCAGCTTGGAAGAAAAGCTATTTTAATCAGGTTGGAAGAAGCTATTTTACCATCTTCTTTATCAGTTGATAGCTGATAGAGGAAATTGAAAGAGACTGGAGGCAAGGGCTACAGCACAAGCAGTGACAGTAACGTCTAGAAAAGCGCTTGGCTGATTGCATGCCTTCGCCAAGGTCAAACAGATCTCTAACCCCCCTCCCTACTCCCCACCTCCCTCACCTTTGATCCCGAACCGCTCAAAATGTCAGCCCCTCCCCCGCCTCCCCATCCTCTCCTCCTCTTAGGCCAAAGGACAAAATCAAAGTTGCATAGCATAATGGCCGTTTGGGCAGTGATCTGTCAGAGATTCAACGTTTCTCATGAAGGCACAGCGTGATGGAAAGCGTAGCCCATCTTTTTCTTTCTGCCGCCTTTAACCTTCCCTAAACTGAATCAGGTACCCGTTTAACGATGGGTGGACAAAGGGGAATCTCACGATGGGTGGACAAAGGGGAATCTCACGATGGATGGACAGAGGGGAATTTTCACGATGGGTAGACAGAGGGGAATTTCACGATGGGTGGACAAAGGGGAATCTCACGATCGGTGGACAGAGGGGAATCTCACGATGGGTAGACAGAGGGGAATTTCACGATGGGTGGACAAAGGGGAATCTCACGATCGGTGGACAGAGGGGAATCTCACGATGGGTAGACAGAGGGGAATATCACGATGGGTAGACAGAGGGGAATATCACGATGGGTGGACAGAGGGGAATATCACGATGGGTTGACAGGGGGGAATTTCACGATGGATGGACAGAGGGGAATTTTACGATGGGTAGACAGAGGGGAATTTCACGATGGGTGGACAGAGGGGAATTTCACGATGGGTGGACAAAGGTGAATTTCAAGCCGAAAAAAAAAAAATCTGACCGCACGAGTGGTTCGAACTCATAACTGTCTGCTCTTCAGGCAAATGCTGAAATTATTTGGCACGCCCCCAACCACAGTCCTACCCCCCACTCCTACTCCCGACTGACTGGGTGAAAACAGAAGATTTTTTTCTGTCCGAGGAATAGTAAGAATTCTCCATGTGATAGTTACTGTCATTCTCTTTTCTTTTTGTATTGAAATCTGGAAAATACTGAAAGTCGATGTTCATCACATCATTATAAACCTTTGAAAATCCCACGAAGATATATGACCTCTTAGACAGTTCTCCATTGTAAACACTAACTTCACACAGTTCATGTTCAGGGGACAATCTGTGACCATCTTGCTAAACGGATCCTGGATCCACCCTCTGATCCGGATCGGCACCACGGATAGACACGGAAACGGAGTGGATTCCTTGTAGGGTCTCGTTCCATCTTTCCAGCATGTATTTTGGGGAAGCTTGAGTACACTCTGTTGACTCTGAAAATGCATAGTCTACTGCAAAGTACATACCAGGATCTGCAAATGCACAAAGCTTACAATGTACCTTGATGTGCATTTCCAGGGCTTGCTAAGTACTGTGTTTTGTGTTTTTGTTTTAGAGAGCCTTCTGTGAACCTTACTGTGTAGCACCAGAGCCTACAGTGTACTTTGTTGTGTATTTCCAGTGCTTTTAATGTACCTTGCAGTGTATTCCCAAAGACTACTTACTGTGTGCTCTGTGTTTGTTTCAGAAACTACAAGTATACTTTGTTATGTGTTTTCAGAGCCTACTGCATACCTGGCTCTGTATTCCCAGGGTGTATTGTGCTACTTTCTTTTGTATTTTCAGAGCCAACAGGGTACTTTGTTCTGCATTGTGCATTTTCAGAGCCTACAATGTACTAGATATAAACTGAAGTGTATTTTCAATGCCTGCAAAGTACGTTGTGTAATTTCATAGCTGCAATTTACCAATTTTTCAGAGTCAACAGTGTTGTGTATTCTCAAAGTTTACAATGTATTGCGATGCGTTAATATTCGAGCTTACAATGTCCAGTGTATTTTCAGAGCTACAATGTTTGATTTTGATCTGTGTGTGTGTGTGTGTGTGTGTGTGTGTGTGTGTGTGTGTGTGTGTGTGTGTGTGTGTGTGTGTGTGTGTTTTTTTTACTCCAGAATCCACAATATGGTGTGTAATTTCAGAACCTACAGTTTACTGTAATGTGTATTTTCAGACATCTTCAGTATATCTTGTGGTGGTGATTTTTTTTCCACTCAGAGCCTGCAAGTACTGTGCAGCATTTTCAGAGCCTACAGTCAAACTTTGCCGTGCATTTTCAGATCCTGCCGTGCACTTTGTTGTAGGTTTTTTATCTACAGAGTCTGGAATGTGTCTTCTTGTTTTGTGCACGTTGTCGTAGGCTATTTATTTTCAGAGTCTACAGTGTGCCTTTTTGCTTTGTGCACTTTGTCGTAGGCTATTTATTTTCAGAGTCTACATTGTGCCTTCTTGCTTTGTTTGATGTGGCCAAGAGTCCACCATTTCATGTGCCTTCTTGGCGTCTGTGTGTGTCTTCAGAGCCTACGGTGTGTACTTTGGAAGCGGGGAGTACGAGGTGGACGAGAGTGAGGGGCTCGTGGAGGTGGCGGTGTGGCGCACTGGAACGGACCTCAGCATCCCCTCCTCTGTCACCGTGCGCTCCAAGAGGACCAAGCCCAAGTCGGCAGAATGTGAGTGGCCTTTTATTGTCGTCATCGTCCCGTGTCGTCACTGGCGGCGTTGACGTAATCGTTGATGCCATATTCGGTATCATTATTGTTTTAAACGAATTGAAAAATGAATTCTTTCTTGTTGTTGTTGTTGTGTTGCTGTTCTTCTCTTCTTCTTCTTCTTCTTCTTCTTCTTCTCTTCTTCTCTCTTCTTCTCTCTCTCTCTCTCTCTCTCTCTCTCTCTCTCTCTCTCTCTCTCTCTCCTCTCTCTCTCTCTCTCTCTTCTCTCTCTCTCTCTCTCTCTCTCTCCTCCCCCTCCCATCGTCGAATTCTCTTTCTGTGTGTGTGTGTGTGTGTGTGTGTGTGTGTGTGTGTGTGTGTGTGTGTGTACATGCATGCACAAAGCGCGCGCGCGCGCGAGCCTTTGTGGATATATATGTATGTATATGCGCGTGTGTGTGCGTATGTGCGTGCGTGTGTGTGTGTATGTGTGTGTGTGTGTGTGTGTGTGTGTGTGTGTGTGTGTGTGTGAGAGAGAGAGAGAGAGAGAGAGAGAGACTTTTGTTGAGTGTTCGCACCGTCAATATACGGAATACGGATACCCATTAGGATCATGAAAGTCATGTAGATATATTATGTTTATGTGTTTATTTTTGACTATATTCCCCCCCCCCCCCCCCCCCCCCCCCCCCCCCCCCCCAGCTGGCATTGACTACATCGCGGTCAACAAGATATGTTGTGTTTATTTTCTACCTTCTCCTTCCTTCCAGCCGGCATTGACTACATCGCAGTCAACAAGATTCTGGACTTTGCCCCCGGCGTGACCATGCAGAGGGTCAAGGTCAACATCCTCGATGACATCGGGCGGCCCACGGTCGAGGGACCGGAAACGTTCCAATTGCTCCTGCGCATGCCCAGTGAGGCTGTGTTGGGCGACCCTTCCGTGGCGCTGATCACCATCAATGATACCGTGTGATGGTGAGCTGGTGGCTTAGAGGAGGGGGGGGGGAGGGAGTAGGGAGGGTGTCTGGAGGGTGGGATGGGGAGGGGGGGGGGGTAGATCATCATCAATAATACTAGTCTGATGGTGAGTTTGGGGCTGAGAGGGTTCAGGGGTGGGGGTATGGGGGTGGTGGTGGGGGCGGAAGGAAGTGGGTGAGTGGGGTTTGAATGGAGGGGGGGAGGGGGTATTTGATTTAGACTGGGGGTTCAAATCACCGTCAACGATCCTGTGTCGATAAGCTAGGGGTGGAGATGTGGGTGGGAGGTGTGTATATGTGTGTGTGTGTGTGTGTGTGTGTGTGTGTGTGTGTGTGTGTGTGTGGTGTGTG
>JADBJO010001558.1:0-2500 GCA_016801955.1 Conus betulinus | reverse complement strand
ACTCGAAACAGAGAGAGAGAGAGGAGAGAGAGGAGAGAGAGAGAGAGAGAGAGAGAGAGAGAGAGACAGAGACAGAGGACAGAGAGAGAGAGGAGAGAGAGAGAGAGAGAGAGAGTTTGCGGGAGGGGGGGGGGGGAAGGAACGAGGAGTGGGGGGGGGGGGGAGAAAGAAGGGTGCGACGGAGGCAAAGTTGGGAGGAAGAAGGAAGAATAGGGGATACCATGTGAAAGACAGGAGGGGAGACGTGAACAGAGAGGAGAGAGGGGGTGGGGGGAGGAGAGAGAGAAGGAGAGAGAGAGATGACGGAGAGAGAGAGAGAGAGAGAGAGGAGAGAGAGACGACAGAGACAGAGACAGACAGGCGGACAGAGGAGAGAGGAGAGAGAGAGAGAGAGAGGAGGAGACAGACAGGACAGACAGACAGACAGAGACGGACAGACAGGGCAGACAGACGGACCTGACAGAGAGACAGACCAGACCGACAGAGAGAGAGAGAGAGAGAGAGAGGAGGGATCAGGAGGAGAAGTGGAAGATGGGAAGGGGGGCGGGGGGGGGGGGGAGGGGGGGGGGTGGCGCAGAGTTAAAGCTGCTCTTCATACCAGCGACAAGAAAAGGATGTCTGCACAAAAACACATTTTTTCTAAAAGCAGGAAAGTAGAAAATAATTCTGTTTGTGATGACACAGGTCTGATTCTGTGAGATGTGGCCCAGAGTCCGCCAGGGCATTGGGGATCTCTACATTGATGGTGCCGAAAGTGGGGGGGGGGGGGGGGGGGGGAGGGGGGGGGGGGGGGGCTGCACAAAGGCAGGATCTGTCAGACTTGCACGCAGCATGGACCCTGAGGGCCCGTAGTCCAGGAACTAGAGCGTTTGCCAGCACAGCTGAGGGTCGTGAGTTCGAACCACTTGCTGGATCGGATTTTCACGGGTAGAAAGCTCTCTCTGTGCCCAGCCAGCACTACTTGTGGGTACCGATACCACGGTAGCGAAGGTTTAAGGCGGGTGGAAGGGCAGGAGGGATGGGCACCGCTTTCCGTAATGCCATGCCGTGGTCACAGTGAATCCTGAATAATTTATCGCTCGTACGGCAACGGGACTGACACTGCATTTTACGGAGTACGGTAGGAGGGCCATCTCTGATCCTCATCTGTGTCCTAAATCTCACTTCCTTGGATCCGTACTCCGTCAATTCTGATGGTTCCGTCTGGCACTGAAGACGTGGGACCACCTGTCTCTGCTGCTGTTCTGGGTGGGGGGGGGGGGGTGTTCTCAAAAGTCAGTGTTTTGCCTTTTGCTCTCCTCTCTCTCTCTCGCTCTCTCTATATCTCCTCTGCATGTGTTGTGTGGGTTGTGTGTGTGTGTGTGTGTGGGTGTTGTGGGTGTGTGATGTGTGTTTCTTTTTCTTTCTTACGTTCTTATCTTCGTTCATTTTCTTTGCGGTATTTCTTCACGTTCCACAAGGGACCGAAAAGTAAGGAATCCGTAGTCAAGCTTGGAGGAGAGAGTTAAAGCGCCGGCGCTTAAGCTGACTACCGCCCAACTTACGCTGTATTAAGAGAGATATCAAAACACTGATCCCTGTAATAACAGAGATGGAGAAAAAGTGGGGAGGGGGAGATGGGAGGTTGGAGTCCGAGAAGAAGGTGGGCGAGAGGGGAGGCGTAGGGGGGGAGAAGGGGGATGGGGGGAGGAGAGGCTGGACTAGAGAGGAGGAGATTAAAAAAAAGAAAAAAGGACAGACGGATTGTCTAACGGAGAGGATAAAGAGAGACAGGGAAAACAAGAAAAATACAAGACGTTGGATCAGTCATGTCAAGTACAGTAGCAGATGGGGGGAGGGGGGGGGGGGGGGAGAGGCGGAGGATGAGCGGGGAGGGCGAGAGAGTTGGGGGGGGGAGAGGGGGGATGTGCAGCAGAAAGTTGAAGCAGCACCCGATACAAGACCAACGAAGGATGCTTGGGGAATTCAGAGCCAGAGATACACAGCGTAGTTCTGTTGGCGGTGAGGGAGGGAGAGGGTTGGGTAGTTTGGTGGGGGAAGTACCGCACAGTATGTTGTACCAGACGACCCCTACAGGCTAACGTGGGAGCCACGGCCACCATGCTGGCGGTGGGCAAACTGTGCGGGCTATAGAGTGCTTTAAACGCTGGGATGGGCAGGTCGTGGGGGTCGGAAGGGATGGAGGGTGGGTGTGGGGGAAGGAAGGATAGGGGGTGGGTGTGTTGATTCTTAGTGTTTCTGTTTACATTTTTTATTATGATTATTTACGGCGGTTTTTTTTGCTTTTGTTTGGTTTGTTCTTTTCTTATTTTCTGCACCTTTCCTGTCTTTCTTCATTCTGGCTTTTTCTTTTTCTTTTTATTTTCTCTCTGCTTCCTTTCTCCTCATCTTACTTTCTTTTCTTCTCCCCCCCCACCCCCCCCCCCTCTCTCTATCTCTCTGTCTCTCCTTCTCCTCTCGTCTCTTCTAGTCTTCTTTCTGTCGGACTTTGTTCTTTTCT
>JADBJO010001557.1:410000-411876 GCA_016801955.1 Conus betulinus | reverse complement strand
GTCTGGTCGGTGGCATCTCTGCTATACATTTTTGTTCTATATATCCTCAATGGGGCACTAGTCTGTTGTATTTTGGTGTTTCCGTGTTTTCTTGTTTCCTGGACTAATTCGGTGCCCAAAATTCACTCGGTATTCGTGGTTGTGTTGTGGTGTGTGGGTGTGTGCGTGCATGCGTATACTCGAGCGTGCGTGCGTGCGTGCGTGCGTGCGTGCGTGCGTGTGTGTGTGTGTGTGTGTGTGTGTGTGTGTGTGTGTGTGTGTGTTGTGTGTGTGTGTGTGGTTTTTATTGTTGTTTGTCGTTGTTTTGTGTTGTTTTGCTGTCTCAGCATCCGTGCCACATAAATGGCACTGCACCCACTCTGATCATTCCGGCGTCCCGTCCCACAGCCACAGCCTGGCCCATCCCACACAGCCTCGGCACCGGCATTTCACAGACATTTCAATGTCAAGTCGCTATGAGGCAGCTCACCAAAGAAGACACTGCACTGCTGCTGAGTCACTTCGCCAATGTTCCAAGATGTTTGTCCGAATCCACCTCCTAACCCCACTACTGGTAGCAATAACTGCTAGTCGCGAAGCCAGCTTGATTGAACTCTCCTTCGCAGGGTGCCACCACGTCTTTCCGACGACAGTTCCTATGACTTTGCCATGGCCCACACAAAACCAAACCAAGGGCATTGACTTGGAAAGGTCATTGAAACTGAGGTCATCATGAGAGCATTGCATAAAGGGTCACAGAATTTGATTTTTTTTTAATACTGATCAATTAGGATGAGAATATAAAGATAAAGCCAAGGCTTTCCATTCTGTTCTGAGACTGTGTGACAGTCTGTCCTCTATGCTTACTGTTATTAAGTATTCCAGCGTCAGCCAAGCCCAAGAGATACAGATACCTGCAGTGTTGGTCAAGAAATTTGAGTAACGCTGTTAGAGGCGCAACCATTACGTGGATGAATCTACTGTGTGGTCCACTCTTTCCCACTGAGCCCATGGATGAATCTACATTGTGTGGTCCAATCTTTCCCTACTAAGCCCATGGAGGAATCTACACTGTGGTCCAGTCTTTCCCACTGAGCCCATAGCCAACTCAGCTATTTGGTAGATTCTTCCGATCGGGACAGAAGAATCTCACAAATAAAATGGCTCTGCTGGTAATCGAACGTACGACCTCCCAAACGGGAGTCTATGATGCTAACGTCTTCTCCGGGCGGCTGTGTTGGCATAAGTGTTTTCTGTTTTGGTTTGTTGTCCTCTTGTGCTGCCGTGTTCTGTGTTCTGTGTTCTGATTTGAGATCCTGCCTTTTTTTCTTTCTGTTGTTTTATCTTAAACATTGTCCGGTGCTTTCTGCCACGATCTCTCTCTCTCTCTCTCTCTCTCTCTCTCTCTCTCTCTCTCGTCTCTCTCTCTCTCTCTCTCTCTCTCTCTGTTCTGTTATGAAGCTCATGTTTATATTCTCCACATTTACATGACCTGCTCCGTTTGATGCTTGTTCTGCAGTCACTTTCTCCCATTACCACGGACCATCTGACAGTGAGAGTGTACCATGTGACTCAGCTGGTGTGGTCAGCTGGGTCAGCCTTGACCAGTGAAGTCTCTGGAATATTGATGCATTTTGCACATTGCAGCCCAAGGTGTGATGGCTGGCTGGTTTGTTGTTTGTTTCCCACCATTTTGCTATGTTTCAAAGGCTGGCTGATTTTTGACTGATTTGTTGCTGTTGTTACTGTTGTTGTTGTTGTTGTCGTCGTCGTCGTCGTTGTTGTTGCTGTTGTTATTGCTGTTGTTGTTGTTGTTTTTTGTTGTTGTTATTTTTCTTGTTGCTGTTGCTGCTGTTTTTGTAGTAGTTGTTGTCGTCGTCGTTGTCGTTGTTGTTAT
>JADBJO010001557.1:405000-407500 GCA_016801955.1 Conus betulinus | reverse complement strand
ATGCATACATACATGCATGCATACATACAGACAGACAGAGAGACAGACAGACAGACATACGTACGTACATACATGCATACATGCATACACACATACATACGTGCATGCATAAATGCATACATACATACATACATACATACAGACATACATACATACATACATACATACATACATACATACATACATACATACATACATGCATGCATGCATGCATACATACATACATACATACATACTATATATGCATACAGACAGACAGACACACATACATACATACACACGTACATACATACACACGTACATACAGATATACTTGCATCTAATGTCTTCTAATGCTTTAGTGACTGATAACACACACTGGAAATAAAAAAGAAAGAAACGGGACTAAACACAGACAGGCCAGATTCTGCCTGGGATACACCAATGTCGCCACAGTTCAAACGCCAGAAAACACGCATGCTTCAGCTAAAAACGGTTTCTTAGACGCTGTTTTTTTGTGTTTTTTCCTGTAAATCCATTTCGTTCATCTTTCCGCACAAAAAAACATATTACAGGTGGGGTTTAAGGCTCTTTGTGTGCCATTCTTAGGTTCTCGTATTATAATCAACATCTCCTTTCTCGTTTCGTCGTTTGATTAAACCTGTATACACAGATTCTTCTAAGATAATTTTGACCTTTTCTGTTTGCCATCTAGTTTGTTTCCATATCTATTTCAGTCATTCAGGACAATTTCAAAATCATTCAACTTCCTTCTTTCCTTGTTTGTTTCTCTTCCCATAAGTGTTCTGGTTCATTCGTTGTTTTGTTTGTTTGTTTTGTCTTGTTTGTTTGTTTTTGGTCTCTCTCCAAGTCTTTTTAATCAGAACTTATGCAAGAGCGCCGTGGGTTAGGCTTGCTGTTTTGCTGTAAGCATTTTTGCGCTGACTGATGAAACGTAGATTGTTGGCTATTCGTTTGACATAGAAGTGAAACGGGGCATACATTAATGGAAAGGATACAAGCGCGAGCACTAATGCGATGCGAAAAAGAAAACAGGTGAGCACTAATGCACAGAAAACACTGAAAAACACGGTAAACACTGAGTGAAGAAAAACGGGTGGACACCAATAGAAGGGAAAGGTGTGTGAGCACACAGTGGAAGAAACACAGATAAGCAGTCATCGAAGGCAGACAAGTGAGCTTTTAAAGAAAGGAAACAACGAGTACTTTGAAAGGGAAGGGAGTGAACACGAGTAGACTGGGAAACTATCGAGCACAAATGAAGGTAACAGATGAACACTAATGCATGGAAAATGGTGTGAATGCTGATAGAAAGGAAACAGGTGAGCATTCATGAAAGGGAAACAGGTGAGCATTCATGAAAGGGAAAACAGGTGAACATTCATGAAAAGGGAAACAGGTGAACATTCATGAAAGGGAAACAGGTGAACATTCATGAAAGGGAAACAGGTGAACATTCATGGAAGGGAAACAGGTGAGCATTCATGAAAGGGAAACAGGTGAACATTCATGAAAGGGAAACAGGTGAACATTCATGAAAGGGAACACAGTGAGCATTCATGAAGGGAAACAGGTGAGCATTCATGAAAGGGAAACAGGTGAACATTCATGGAAGGGAAACAGGTGAACATTCATGAAAGGGAAACAGGTGAGCATTCATGGAAGGGAAACAGAGGAGCACTAATAGTAAGGAGGCAGGTGAATACAGCAGAAGGAATGGAAGCGAACCAATGATACACTAATGGAAAGGAAAGTGGTCTGCTAATGAAAGGTTACAGGTGAGCACAAATGGACAGGAGACAGATTGGCACTAATGGGAGGGAAACTGTACATTGATTAGGTATGATAGTTGACAACTCATGAAAGGAAACAGGCGAACGCTAACGGAAGGGGAAAAGACAAACACTAATGCAAGGAAACGGGGGGAGGAGGAAACACTAACGAATGGGAAAATGGGACCGACACCAACAAAGGGGACCCAGATACACCCAAATGGAAGGGAAACAGGCAAACAATCATGAATGGAAAATGGAGGGAACTGAAGAGAAAGAGACAAACGCCAATGGAAGAAAGCACTTTGAGACTCACGGCCTAATAGCTGGTCTAGCCAAAAGCCTTCCATCGACACCCTCAAGTTTTAAGAGGCTTTCAAAGCTTTTTTTAAGCTTTAAAAGATACAAAAAGGGAGATACTTTCACAGAGTAAGAGGTAATTTTAGGGAGGGGGGCGGGGAGGAATGTTGGGGGTGGGGGTGGGTCAGCCGACAGTAGAGGTAATATGCACCTGCAGGATCACTGTTTTCGTAGACGTGAACAGTCAGGTGACATACGTATCTTAAATACCCTCTGCCTGCGAGTCGGTAGAATCCTCTAAATGAAAGCAGACTCATGCGATCTACAATTTTTTTAAGAAGTCACGGTACAATCCTCTCACATGTCGTTTGTTTCTTGTCCACCATTGCGAAAATGTATTTTCCAAAGTTGTGGGTGAATGTGGGTTT
>JADBJO010001557.1:395000-400000 GCA_016801955.1 Conus betulinus | reverse complement strand
ACACACACACGCACATGGAGCGCACGCACGCACACACACACACACACACACACACACACACACACACACACACACGCACACACACACACACACAGCGCGTACGAACGCACACACGCATGTACACACGCACGCATGTGCATGCACACACACACACACACACACACACACACACATACACGCGCGCGCACGCACGCACGCACGCACGCACGCATGCACACACACACACACACACACACACACACACACACACACACTCATACATGCACACACACACACACACACACACACACACACACACACACACACACACACATGGAGCGCACGCACGCATGCACGTACGCATGTGCGCGCACGCACACACACACACGCACACACACACACACACACACACACACACACACACACACACACACAGCGCGAACACACATTTTTAAGTTTTTCAACGCATTATTCTTTTAAATGCTTTTCATTTCTCAGAAATTGTTTTTCTTTGTATCTTCTTTGATGAAATATGGGCCTTGAAGTGAGTGTAATATCTCTTTCCGTGTGTGTGTGTGTGTGTGTGTGTGTGTGTGTGTGTGTGTATCTGTGTGTGTGCGTACGTGCGCGCGTGCGTGTGTGTGTGTGCGCTCGCGCGCATGCGTGTGTGTGTGCGTGTGTGTTGTGTGTATGTGTGTGTGTGTGTGTGTGTGTGTGTGTGTGTGTGTGTGTGTGTGTGTGTGTGTGTGTGTGTGTGTGTGTGTTGTAATAGCTCTGATCCTTCGAGAAAAGAGGGAAAGCAGTTGTTATCCTAACAGTAGCAGGGAGGTCAGTGGTCATCCTTTGAGAAAGAGAAGTGATCCTTGGAGATACCAGTAACAATCACAAGAGAGACAGACAGGCAAACAGACAGACAGACAGAGAAGATGACACGAGCCCAGACAAACTAACAGAATTAAATGTAAGTTTTTGACCCAACTAATTTGCCATACATGCAGGGATCAGCTGACAAACAAACAGGTCGTAGCACGAGATAGTCACGTGATGTAGATAAACACTGATTGGCTATAAATGGCAGTGAATGCAAGTCGTCACCGCCCACATCTCCGGCCCATTTGTTTTCTTTCCCCCGTGTCCAGTCTGTGGTCATCGCCACACACGTTGTTGTCATCATCGTCGCTTGTGGTGTCGGTCAGCGACAGAAGGGCAGAATGTTAGCTCTGGCACTGTTGGCGGTGCTGCTGTGTGCAGGAGGGAGTCTGGCACAGGTGCCGGCACCTTGCGCAACCCCGCCCCAGTTTACGGTAGGTGTGTGTGTGTGTGTGTGTGTGTGTGTGTGTGTGTGTGTGTGTGAGAGAGAGAGAGAGAGAGAGAGAGAGAGAGAGTGTGTGTGTGTGTGTGTGTGTGTGTGTAAGAGAGAGAGAGAGAGAGAGAGAGAGAGAGAGAGAGAGAGAGAGAGAGAGAGAGAGTGTGTGTGTGTGTGTGTGTGTGTGTGTGTGTGTGTGTGTGTGTGTTATTGATCTGTTAAAGAAAGATTTTTCAGCAAAATGTCGGTTTCTGGGCCCTGTTCTTAAGGGCTGTCGCAGTCCTTCAACATTTTCTTTCAGCTGTGTTTTCTTTCTGTTGTTTTCTTTCTGTTTTCTTTTTCTGTCTGTCGAAGGCCCAACGGATCTGGAAAACAAATCTTCCTTTCGTGTCCCGCTCCATTACAAATTCTTTTCTTTCGTCAACTATAAAGGCCAGTGTGTTTGCAGAAAATACTGAGAGAGTACGCTAACAGGACAAAAGAACATACCAGGCATTTGGATGTCAATTAATCGCCTTCAGTATTTTGACAGAGGAAAAGCTTTTGTATAGGACAGGACACGAAAGAAAATGTGTCCCAGTTTATTAGAAGAAAAATATGGATAACGCCCAAAAATGACGTGGAACAAATAATGCCATTAGATTTTGATAAATGGAGTGCAGCATCAGCAGACATGACAGGTAGACTGGGGTAGGGGAGTACGAGAGGAAATCTGTCCTTGAGGTTTTATGGGGGGAATGCTCTCGGGTCTGGATCTGGATGAGCGCGAGTTCGATGTGGGAGCCACAAATGACAAACGCAGCGGAGAAGGGGAAGGGGTACGGGGAGGGTAAGGTAGAGGGCGGAAGGGGTTGCTTGAGAGGAAGATGTTGTTGTTGTGTTGTTGTTGTTGTTATCGCTGTTGTACCCTGGCTAAAAAAAAAAAAAAAAAAAAACTCCAGAGATCATCCAAACAGCCGAAGCACTTGAACACTATTGTACAAATGCATCAGCTGGGGATGAGAACATTACGTGTGTGACCGTTTTTAATTACCCCGCCACGTGGGCCGACTCGGGGGATTTTTGAGACTGATAATGTTATGCTAGGAGCTTGTTAGAGTTGAAGACAATCCCCGCATAACTATGCAGAGCATAACAACATTTTGATGTAGCCTTGGTGTGTTTTAGCCTATGTCAATGGGTCTGACACAGCCTTAAGCCAAGGCAGGAGAGGAAGATAATCATGTATGTTGATGGTCAAGCAGGGGGCTGATGTTGCAATTGTTATCCCTGCAGTTGGTCTGGACTAAGATTGTTCCTGTCTGCTAATGTTCTCACGAGGAAAAAAAAAAAAAAAAAAAAAAAAAAAAAAAAAAGAGAAAGAAAAAAAAAGACTGAAGATTTCTGCATTTTCTGTTCTGACTACATGGATTTTGAGGGATCATGTGTTTGCTCCTGGCTGATCTCTGTGCCAGATTGAGGCCCACAATCTGTACAGCGACTTGGCTCAATGCGGCGCGCGCTTTATAGGCAGTTGATGGGCGAGTCGTCGGTGTCTTGAACAGTGTCATAAGCGACACTGGAAGTAGTCATAGGTAACCTAGGCATGACTGATATGAAAGGTCATCTTGAATAGTCACAAAAGACACCGAAAATCATCGCAGTTAACTTGGTGTATGATTGATGTGGAAGGTGCTCTCGAACAGTCAAAAAAGACACCGAAAATCATCGCAATTAACTTGGTTATGCTTGATGTGGAAGGTACTCTCGAACAGTCACAAAAGACACCGAAAATCATCGCAATTAACTTGGTTATGATTGATGTGGAAGGTACTCTCTGTAACAGTCACAAAAGACACCAGAAACATGATAGGTAACCTCTGTATGACTAACATGAAAACTTTTGAAAGAATGTAGTAATGTTGAAGTCATGTTTTTAGTTTTTCTACAACTTTTTTTGCTCTCCACACTTTTTGTTTGTTTTTTATTTACTACCTTTCGCTGGCTGCTTTGGGGGTGCTGTTGGATTCTTTTTTGAAGCCCTTGGTGGTGAGAAACACCACAGAATTACGGACTGTGGTGTGTCTCTATTTGACGCCAAGAGCACAGACACAATCAGCCGTATCTCCCTCATGAGTCCGATCCAGCGGACGAAAGGCCTAGGACGTATAGATCTGCCTTTGAGAGAATTTGTGATGGTTCCTTCATGCAGCTAGTGAAAGGTTTTCATTTTTATAATACATGGTTTCCCATTTCTTCATCTCTTCAACCCTCTTTTTTTTCTTAGATTTCAAATCTTTGCCAAGTCATTATTATAATGACAGAAGAATTGTTAACCCTGTCTTGTTTTCCTCCACTACTTAATTGTTCAGCATTAACTTTTGAAACAATCGCAGGGAACTACGGTCTGATTGGTATGAAAGGTAATCTTGAACGATCACAAAGGACACCAGAAAGAATTATAGGTAACTGCGGTAAAATGGATATGAAAGGAAATTTTGAAGAGTGTCACACAGGACACTGGAAACAGTCACGTGTAATCTCAGCTGGATTGCTATGGAGAAAAAAGAGAGCGAGCCATATCACAAGGGACGCCAGAAATAGTGACAGGTAATTTCAGTGTGAGAGATACGTCACAAAGACACCCAAAAACAATCACAGGTAATCTCGGTATGGTTGCTAGGAAATCTTGGACAATGTCACAAAGGACACCGGAAACAATCAAAGCTAATCTCAGTGTGACTGACAGAAAATCTTTAAAGGACACCAGAAACAATCAAAGCTAATCTCAGTGTGACTGGCAGAAAATCTTTAAAGGACACCAGAAAAACAATCAAAGCTAATCTCAGTGTGACTGGCAGAAAATCTTTAAAGGACACCAGAAAACAATCAAAGACAATATCAGTGTGATTGACAGAAAATCTTTAAAGGACACCAGAAACAATCAAAGCTAATCTCAGTGTGATTGACAGGAAATCTTTAACGGAGTCATTAAGGACACCAGAAACAATCAAAGTTAATCTCAGTGTGACTGACTGGAAATCTTTAACGGGGTCACATAGGACACCAAAAAACAAAGCTAATCTCAGTGTGACTGACAGGAAACCTTTAACGGGGTCACATAGGACACCAAAAACAAAGCTAATCTCAGTGTGACTGACAGGAAAACCCTTAACGGGGTCACATAGGACCAAAAAAACAAAGCTAATCTCAGTGTGACTGACAGGAAACCTTTAACGGGGTCACATAGGACACCAAAAACAAAGCTAATCTCAGTGTGACTGACAGGAAACCTTAAGGGGGTCACAAAGGGCACGACAGGTAACCTTGGTATGACCGACAGGAAATCTCAAATGATTCGAGAAGATGTAACAGTATCCAATATTCTGTTTCGCGTGGGATTTTTGAGCGTGCGCGTGCTCGCAGGTACTTACGCGCGTGCATGTGCGTGTGCTTGTGTGTGTGTGTGTGTGTGTGTGTGTGTGTGTGTGTGTGTGTGTGTGTGCAGTAGTTCTAATCCTTCGAGAAAACAGGGAAAGCATTTATTATCCTAATAGAAGCCCAAGATCACTTGTCATAGGAAAAACATAAAAAGCATCTATTGTCAAAAAAAAAACAAAAAAAAAAAAAAAAAACCCGCACACACACAGAGGGAAACAGTAGTATCCTTCGAGATATCAGCAATAACAACTGATTTCTAGATCAACGCCGTTTGCTTGCAGGATAATGACTAGTT
>JADBJO010001557.1:370000-387500 GCA_016801955.1 Conus betulinus | reverse complement strand
TTGTGCCAAATCCTGTATCAAATGTCGAGCCGACCATGAATAAAGCGTTTGTGCACATAGTGGTGTGTGTGTGTGTGTGTGTGTGTGTGTGTGAGAGAGAGAGAGAGAGAGAGAGAGACAGTGCGCACGTGTGTGTGTGTGTGTGTGTGTGTGTGTGTGTGTGTGTTTGGACACACACACGGTTCTTGTATATTCTGCGTGTGTAGGCTCTGGATGAATAATTCTCTGGGCATCTACGGAGACCTCCATCCGGCAAGGGCCTAGAATCTAGCCCGTTATCAAAATAATGCTTGATTTCAAAGGCACTTTGAGGCAAAAAAAAAACTCCAAACAACAACCAACCAATTAACCAAACAAATAAAAACTTTTTGATTCGGTTTCAAGACACGCATCAATCTGCGTCTATGTATGTACTGAAATGCCTTGGTTATGCGCATCTTCTGAGACTCAATGTTGCCACAAACCCTGACAACACGGAAATAACACAAACAGAAAAGTGCTCACACACACACACACACACACACACATACACACACACACACACGCGTGCGCGCGCGCGCGTGCGTGCGTGCGCGCGCACTTATACAAACACACAGAGAAAATAGATGACAGAAGATTTATTGTGCCAAGTTCATGTACAATGCATGCAAGCATTGCTGAATGTAAAAGGACAGAAGAATGCAGGATTAAAAAAAAAACTAAAACAAGAATCGACAAAAAAAATCCCTTGGTCAGGTTTAGGGACTCCATTCCGACAACATGGGGCAAACAAGGCCTCGATCCCCCCACTCCACTTCAATAAATACATCCTCATCCACATCAAACAACACTTCACAACTGGGCATCCAGTCTCTTCGCTCCTGTCCTGTGTCCGGCCAACGGCTACGGACTCTACAAGATACATAGGAGGGGAACTAATCCACACTTTAAATACGCTAAAAAATATAATGTACACCCAGGTGCGTTGGCCCGGTTGTCGGAATGGCTGGGGTCGATCAGCAATAGTTGGTCAAGGCTTTATCTGACCTCCCATCAGGGTTAGTGTGAGGGTCGTAACGAAAAATGGGCTGTGAGGAGGATTGTCGGGGGTGTAAGGGAGGAGGGGGGGGGGGGGGTGTGTGTCAGGAAAATCCAATACTGTTGGCAGAGAACCGAAGGACAGCAGCCCCCAACAATGTGTCCCACAGCCAAGAAAACAACGGGACGTACAGAAAGAGCCTTTGGTCATCCAATGTACATGAACTTCAAACGTTACAGACGTGATTTTGTTTACCTAAACTATAAGGTCAACAAAACGTAATGATGGTTTTTTTTTTCGCGCTGGATGTAAACAAAAAAGTGAATGATAAACACCTCCAGTTACAAATGACGATTATGAACTTCCACTTTAACTGTTTTCCAAGACAGTACAGGCAGCACCATTTGATTGGTTACGAACATAAATAAAATGGTTAAAACAAATTAAAAACAGAGATGAGAAAACAGAAAGAGATGAAGTAAAGACAATGGTGTGGTATAGTCATTGAGGTGACAGTTCGTTTGCCACAAATCGGGGATGGGGCAGATGGGTCCATCAGACCGTCCCCACGGTGTCGGGACGTGGAACTGAACCCTTCCCATTTCACCTCAAGGCATCATGGAAGCAACCAGCTGACAGGAGAGACCAATGTGTGAGGGTCAGGGCCACATCACACGGACCCCATACTGTAGACATGCAGGTCCGCGGTGCAGCTGACCTCTCCTTGGCTGTTGGCGGCCTGGCAGAGGTACTCCCCCTCGTCGTCTT
This sequence comes from Conus betulinus, assembly GCA_016801955.1. Classification (NCBI taxonomy): domain Eukaryota; kingdom Metazoa; phylum Mollusca; class Gastropoda; order Neogastropoda; family Conidae; genus Conus; species Conus betulinus. The sequence continues at coordinate 385,714 of JADBJO010001557.1, read as the reverse complement.
CATCGACGTGGCGAACGATCAGGGAACACTGTCCGTTCTCCCCCAGCTCCACGATATGTCGCTCGTCTTCCTCCACCTCCTCCTCCTCCAGCATCCACACGAGGCGTGGAGGTGGGTAGCCAGTTACTGTGACGTCAAAGCGCACCACGTCGCCCCTGAAAGCGGTGCAGTCCACCATCTCCCTCAGGAAGCGAGGCGCACACGGCTTGCTAGGGCCTGAGTCTGCTGCTGGGACTTCCTGTGGTGCTTGGCCAGGGGAGAATCTGTCTGTCTCTTTCTGGTTGTTGTTGTTGTTGGTGGTGGTGGTGGTGGTGGTGGCACGGGACTGTGGCGAGGTATGGACACGCTCATCCTTGGCGGCTTTCTGGGCGCTGTCGGTGACGTCAGCCGTGGTGAGGGCGTCCTGTTTGGTCAAACGGGACCGAACACTTGAGGCTGGGGGCTCTGCCCCTTCCTGTCTTCCTGCTCTTCGCCAGGAAGATGGTGAAGCGTGTCTTTCTGCTGCTGAAGTTGATGCTGTTGCTGCTGCTGCATCGGTTGCTGCTGTCACCGAGTCAGCACCGCAAGTCTCTGCTGCCAATTTGTTGTCTCCCTTTGCTGTGTCTGCTCCCTTTTTGTTGCTGCTGCTGCTGCTGGGGGTGGGGGTGGTAGTGGTGGTTTCTGCTGTCACCCCACTGTCCTCCTCCATCTCTTTCACCTCCTTCATCGTGGCTGAGGCCAGCGGGTGAGCGGTGCTGGGCGAGAAGACAGGGGTGGATGTGCCCAGGGTTTGTGCTGCACCAGTGGGGGTGTCGGGGACAGAGGAGAGGGAGCCACTGCTGCTGTGACTGGTGCTGCCCCCTGACAGCAGCTTCTGCAAGGACGCCATGCGACCCAGCGCACGGATGGCGTTGCCCGTTTTCTGTGCACAGACAAAAGACGGTGCAGTCAGTATCAAAGCAAGCTTTAGAAACTGCCCCGCCCCCGGCATGTACTGGACCAAAACCACCACTACAAATGCTCAGCCTCTATGTTATTTCATATTGGAATCACAAAATAAGTATATATCCGTCAACATGCAGTAACCAGAAAGAAATTATAGGCCGCATGCCTCTTGTCACATTCTATGACTAGCAGGCAAGTAATAGTCTTGACATAGCAGCATACAATATCTTAAATATCACAATGTGTCTCTAAAAGCTTCTTAACTTTTGCCAGAAAGTGCAACAGGCTAAAAAAATAAATTCTTTACGAACATAACCTCATGAAATGCTAGCATGCTGAATGCCAATTTCTTTGCAACTGAAATGAAGTGGGTGACATTGTATGCTACGTTCGTAACATCAGTCTACATGCAAATAATGTGAGTGTCAGCATGATTGCAACATGAAAAAGTGGGTGATGCTACATGCCACAGTTCTGGCATCCACGAACATGCAAATGATGTGAATACCAACTCAGTTTTAAAGCTGATAAACTGGGTGACGCTATCTGCTAACATTTCAACATCTATGTACATGCGTGCATATAATGTGACATAACATGACTTTTTTTTAGAGCAAAAAAACATATGCTGTGAAATTACTAGTTTATAGGATTATCAGACATTAGCATGCTATGATATGGTGTCATATTAAAACAAAACTAATCAAAATAGCAAATGAAACAAAAACAATGTGCATACAACACAAATCAGAAGACACTTCCAAGTACACTGTCAACATAAAAAGACATGCTTTCCCACGTAGAAGCTGACATGCATTTTTTTTTTTTTGGGGGGGGGGGGGGGGGGGGGGGGGGGGGGGGGGGGGGGAGGGGGAGGAAAAATGGTAAAAAATTAACTTTGGGGTGCGTGCTAGCCACTGTGGCCATCGCAGCTTCCCAGATGGGAGGTGGTGGGTGCAATTCCCACAACCGCCATTTTCTGGTGGGATTTTTCTGCCCCGACGACCAGCTCCTACCCAGAGCTGAGTTTGCTATGGGCTCAGCTGGGAAGACTGGGACCACACAGTCAAGTTTCATACACTGAAAGGATGCATCTCTGAGACTGCTGCTCAAATTTCCTGAACAGTACAGCAGGTACCTGTATCTGTCGGGCCTGGCTGACTTCAGAATAGGTTATGAAAGTAAGCATGGAGTCCTGTCATGCAGTCTCAAAACAGAGAACGGAAATCAGCAGCATCATCCTCTTCTTCCTCCTCATTCTCAACATCACTAATAAAAACAAAGTCTCAAATGTTACAGCCCTTCATGCCTTGCTCTCATGGTGACCTCAGTCTCGGTTGCCTCTCCACATCAACACCTTTGCTTTGGTTTCGTCGAGGTCACCACTATCATCAAGTTCATGGGGATTTTCACTGGACAGAGGTGGTGATGCCCTCCGGACGGAGAGCTTGCTCAACTGACTCTGCGACTAAGCAATCATTGCTGTCAGTTGAAAGTTTGGCAGGCAATGCATGCCTATGCTGGAGTAGAAGAGGCACCACTGAACGCCGCCAAAGAGACTGGGCAGCAACACAATGTCTCCTCAGGAGGGCTGCCTCATAATGACTTGACGCCCCATGCCGATTGCAGTACTGGGGCTGTTGGGGGGGCAGGCCAGACTGTGGCTATTGACAGAGAGCCAGAATGAGTGGCATGGATCAATGCCAACGAGATGCCACAAAAGATGAGACATCAACAACATAAAAAACAAAAAAAAAAAAAAAAAAAGCGTTAATGTTAATGTGCCCTTATCTGGCAGCAGCACTGTGTGTGTGTGTGTGTGTGTGTGTGTGTGTGTGTGTGTGTGTGTGTGTGTGTGTGTGTGTGTGTGTGTGTGTTGCACGCGTGTGTGTGTGTGTGTGTGTGTGTGTGTGTGTGAGTGTGTGTGTGTGCATGCATGCTTACGTGTGCACTGGTGTGCCGTACATGCACACTCTCGCACATGTTTATGTTCACACAGATGTGTATGGATGAGAATGTGCATGGCAGTTTGCACAAGCGGCTCAATACCTATATCTGTACATAAATATATACATATCTAGCCAGCAGAAAATGAAAAATGAAATTCTGTACAGCCAGAACGGTCCATGCATTTTGCTAACCTTTCCAACAAAGTGCCAAAGCAAGACAGCAACCAGACAGAGAGCAACAGAACACAGAATCAGGAAATATGGAGTTACAGACTAGACGGGGTCAAACAAAGGAACCAAAGGACAAGGAATTACAAAGAACTGGACAAAGTCATGCACAAGGTGCATGCTAAACTGAAAGTGCATACACAACTTCCCTGTGTTCATCTTTTTAAAACAAACGACCTTGCTCAGCACAAACGCAATGTCACAGCTTTTTTTTTTTTTTTTTTTTGCTCTAGCATACCAAGCATCACCATGCACCCAGATAACAGAGTTCATAGATCCCACAAAGAGCTGGACATTTTTCAGTAGTCATGAAGACAGGAAAAAAGATACTAGTAAGACATCAAACACATATAGCGCACACATACATACACACTCATTTACATGTGAGCAAGTGCACACTATGTACACACACATGTGCTCACACACACGTGCTCACACACACACGTGCTCACACACACACACACACACACACACACACACACACACACACACACACACGCACACAAAGAGCAGAAGCAAGGGGGGTAATATTGCACGTCTCAAAGACCACACCTAGCCCACCAAGAAGCTCAGCAAAGTACAGAGCTCCCTATGCACACCAAACAACAGAAAGCACAGAAAAAAAAAAAAATGAATGATATATGGACAAAGAGAGTCCAGAAAGAAAGGAGAGAGAGACAGAGAGGATGGTTGTTAGGTACCCCCTGGTCTCTAACTGTCATCACCGTTTCTCATGCTTTCAGCAGTCAAGGTCGTCCTCCCACTAGCAATTAAACCAAAGTAATTCTGATTATCACTTGTCCAGCACACATGTTACCATATTTCTATCTCACTAAGCCTGTTTTATAGTTGTTAGTGAAACCACAAATGTTTTCTGAATGCGCAAACAGCAAAGAAACACCATGTAATGTATACAATGAGGTAGAAGTATGATTGAGATGGGGTTAAACATCGCACGCTTCCACATACTTCTGCTGAGCAAGCAATATATTCCAAACAGAATGATAGATATTCACTTTGAATGTCTGAAGCTTAAAGAGATTGCTGTCGTGACAGGGACGGTACATGCTTTCACACAGATCTGACTTTCTGATCCTCTAACCAGTCAAACTTGCGTAACAGTTTTGTATAGGTGCAAAACATATGCATGCACACATACACCAGTAACAGAGAGAGAGAGGAGGGAAGGAGCGAGAGAGTGAGAGAGAGTTGTTAATACTTTAACAGTTACAACTGCCCAAAGCTTTTGCACTCTTCACACACACACGCACACACACACACACACACACACACACACACACACACACACACACACACACACACACAGCTGTCCAATATCATCAGTTATGTGTAGAAGACTGTAGAACAACATTCATTTCACACATATCTGCTACTCCTTAAAACCATTCCAGTCAATGCTGGAACAACTGACAAACTGTATGTGGTTTTAGCTAACAGGAGTACCATCAAATGCAATGACACACGTTTGTTATTTGGAAAAAAAAAAAACAAACATGATCTACCATATTTTTGTACTCAGTAAGACACACATACTGTATAACAGGAAAAGATAAACCTGCTAATACACTAAGCGAAAAGTCAAACCAGGACACTGACCAATACTGTCCCTGTCCCAGCTTCGGGTGTATCTTTTTCTTATTTCTGAAGACGGTTTTTTTTTCAACATGGAACTATGTACTGACCCTAAACACGTTTTTTTTCTGAAGACAATTCTATTTTTCGATACAAATCTGTTACCGCATTGACCTTTTCTAACACTAAATATATAACTATTGAATACAGAACTGTTTATCAACACAGAGCGGTTCCTGGACTGACTGTTTCACTTCCAAAGAAGCATTGATTCTACAATACAACTGAGCACCAGTCTCGCTATAATGTCCCAACCCAAGGGACACAACTGGAAAACTTAAAGTTCATCGTCTGGGGAAAGAAAACCCATATGAGATTTCAAAACTACATTCTGTTTAACAAAAAATAGAGCAGGAGTGATTTCTGAGAGAATGAAGTTACCAGCATTTAATGAGAGTAGCTCTGACTCTGGGAAATCCTATAATGTTCTATTTTTTGCACCAAAAGAGCTGGCAATTTTAAAGGATTTGTAGTCTTCTTTGATCCGGTTTTCAGGTCACTAGATGCAAGACTGAAGAAAATCCACTGGAAAAAAATGTTTGATATTTTTGTAAAAAAAACAAAACGTAGTTGGAGGTAGCACACTAAGGACTTCATCCCAAATCCCCAATGGACATTTCTTTCTTTTCATCCTCTGTAACTTGATGAAGCATGAGGATGAAGCATGAGGAAAACTCAACTCTATGTGACAGTTATGTTATGTGATACAGGAATGTGTCCATGAGGATGCTGAAGGCAACACACATGGAAACCATGTTTGTGGGAAGATTTCAGATTAAAAGATACTAATTGACAGGGCATGCTTAAGTCACATGCATCATTGTGTTCATGTGTGAGTTAAGAAGGCTGAGCTCCTTTATTTCTTCTAAGTCTATAAAGAAAGAGAAAGCAAGAAAGCTAAAAACAAATCTCTTCTCTCTCTCTCTCTCTCTCTCTCTCTCTCTCACAACACACACACACACACACACACACACACACACACACACACACACAACACGCACACACTCATCACCACCACAATCACAAGAGTGATTAAAAACAAAATCCCAGTGATGAAAAAAGGGAGCTAACCTGCCACTTGCGTCGCAGCATGAAGCAGCGGAGTCGGTCAGTGTTGAGGCGCTTGCAGCGGATACGCTGATCCTCCTCCGACAGCCAGCTGTGCTTCTCACAGTCTGCGATTGTCAAACGCTTCCTGCACAGTCAAGAGAAGGTACACTGTTTCTGCTTGGTCTGTATGAAGGAGAAGATGGTAGGGAAAGGTGGCTGAAACCAGTTCGTGATCACCACTATGTATATGTCATAAAAGAACCTTTGTTAACTGTAAATATTTATGATCAAAGGTAGTTATATTACTTCCTCTTTTCCTCAATAAGTCAGACAAAATGATAAGTTTACTGAATTTCCCTTCTTGGTTCTATCAAACAACTACTTTGGTCAGATCTCTTTCCATCCCTTACAGTAAGACTGCAGCAGCTTGGTTGAAGAAAACGGTGGTGGCTGTATATCAATTACAACAATCCAATGGTCTCACATTCTTAACTCCAACTAATAACTTCAAGTATCCACGTAAGAATATGGGTCAAGGACCAGCTGTCTATAAGGTTGTTACGTAATGTGCACTCACTCTTGTCGCTTGAGAAGCAGTTGGCTGATGAAGTTCTTGGCTTTATCTGAGATGTCGTCAAAGGAGTCGTCGTCAAAGTCATACTCCCCACTGGTCACATTGGACAGGGTTTCCGCATCATTGTCTCCCTGGAATGGGGACAGTCCTGACAGCCTGCAGCACACACAGACACACACACACACACACACACACACACACACACACACACACACACTACTTGTTATGTTGTGACATATTGATCTATCATGAGCATGCACACTGAATTTTTCATATGATTGAGTTTCTAAATTCTCATCTTCAGAAATGAACCAAATAACCATAAACACACACACACACACACACACACACACACACACACACACACACTATTTGTTATATTGTGGCATACTGATTATCAAGGGCATGCCCTGAACTTTTACTATGAACAAATTTCTAATTCTCATCTTCAAAAAATGAATCAAACAACCATGCATGCACACACACACACACACACACACACACACACATGAAACCAGAAAACAAACAAACAAGCATAACATACAAGATGTAGCAGATGACTCCAATGCTCCACATGTCCGTGGAGAAGCTGATGGCATCATAATTGACGACTTCTGGTGCTATGAACTCCGGAGTGCCAAAGAGCACCTGCAGGCTGTCGCCTGGCTTGTAGAACCTGGCCAGGCCAAAGTCGATGATCTTGATCTGGTTGGAGTTCTCAGCCACACACAGCACATTCTCTGGCTTGAGGTCCAGATGCAGGATGGACTTGCTGTGCATGTAGCCCACCCCGCTGCAGATCTGACGCACAAAGTGCACGCAGTCACGCTCGGTCAGGACAAAGTCGTCGCGGATCACTCTCTCGAACAGCTCGCCTGCTCCCACACTGGAACCACAGCAGGAATCCTGTTACTTTCTTAAAATATAAAGGTGAATCCAGACTCTTGCATTCATGATTAACACATCTTCTTGAGTGAATTTCCTTGAATAATATTTGATTCTCACCACCTATCTACACCAGCTTAAGCGAGGAAGTGAAACAGAAAAAGTATGTCCTACCTTCACTAATTAACATGTTTCTCACTCAGTTGCTAGAACAAACTCAACATGATGGCCTGAGCTGCTTCGAAAAAGACTAACAAACAGGAAAAAGCCAGCTCACACAGTAAAACAGTCAAAACTCATTTGTTTTCATGCTGCACTGCTCCTCACAAATTTTTATGACTGTATTACAGAGAAACTGTAGCATATTTTGACATGAATTTTTAGTCCGTTGCTTGGGGAGTTTTATGGTTGCTATTCTATAAATGAGAATAATATCTTAAACAAGCATGTTGTTCTGGTTTGGGAATAAACAAATGTTAAATTGATGTACGATTAACCTAGTTTTACACATCTTCAACGTATTCTTGATTTAGAAAAAAGAAAGCCTTCATTGTCAGGGTCTCCATATTACTCCTGCTATCATGAGAAAAACTCTGCATTATTTACATTTACACTTTCAAGTGTAGCAAAAGCATCAGCACTTGATTGTATTCTGCTTCAAAGTGATGTTTTCAGATTCTAGGGACACATATAGTTCATGTTTTTAAGTCAAACAAGGGAAATAAGCACATAAATTATTCTGGCCATGAAAATAACTGGACTTGTTTCATGATATGGACCACCTGCGCTGTTCTAGTTTAGCTCATAAGTTGGCTGGTAGAGAGGACACCTTCATATATGTTATCTAAAACATTGACCAGAATAAACTAACTGAAACTGGCTGATAAGTCCAGGATGGAGTCAACAGCTGCAAAGAATTAAACGTAAGACAGCACAAGACCATTTTTTCATGGTAGCTGTTATTTTTCCCCTTCATATGTTTCACTGCATACCTATGTATGCTTCTCATATCTTGGAGCCATCAGAATACCTTACTTTTACCCCAAAAAATCTTAGAGCGTTTTTTTTTTTTTTTTTTTTTACAAAATGAATAAGATAAGTCACAATATATTTAATTGTTAACATTTTTCAGTTATTTCAGTGGACAGGAATTCTATGAACACAAATGTTCCAGAGGCATGCTACCACACTAGAAGTACAGAAAAAAAACCCCACAGGACTGGTAGAACTCAAAACATATCAAGACAATACAAAATGTCTAACAGATTTTGATGGACATAAGACAGTTGACAATACTTCAGAGTTCCCAAGGATATCTGTTTAACACCTATAGAAATAAGCAACTTTATTAACTGGTAGGAAGAAACTCAAGTGAGAGCTTGACAGCAGAAGGTCTTCAGAGAAGAAACCCCCCTTAAGACAAGTGTTTCAGCCCTTAACTCCTTACATTCTAAGGGCCCAGGCTGCATCCAAGTCATGATTCCCAGATGCCCTTCTACTGCCAACTTTTTTTTCCTGGCGTTACCAGGATTCGAAACCACAACTTTTGGATGGGTGGCATCTCAAGGTCTGCCCCTTTTTTTTTTTTTTAGACGGATGTCTTACCCCACTGCTAACAGGTCACCTGTTCTAAGTTGGGAAATCTAAGGCTTAAAACTGAAGATGATCATAAAAGAGCAGGTGACACAGTTTAGGCATTGAGCTAAACGATGTGGCTGCAGAGATCAGCAAGTGTGAGCACACTCACAACTCCATGACAAGCACCATGGTGCGCGGCGCCTCAAAGGCATCCCACAGCATCAGCAGCTTGGGGTGGGCCAGCCGGTTCATCACCTCCACCTCCTGTCGTACCGCCGCCTTCTCTCCTTCTCCCGCACCTTCAGCACTTTGGCCGCCCAAATCTTGCCTGTCTGCTTGTCCTTGCATTTGTACACACTGCCAAACTTGCCCCTGCACCAAAACATGTGTCATTTGTACACATTGCCAAACTTGCCCCTGCACCGAAAACGTGTTATTTTGTACACACACTGCCAAACTTGCCCCTGCACCGAAACATGTGTCATTTGTACACACTGCCAAACTTGCCCCAGCACCGAAAATGTGTTATTTGTACACACTGCTAAACTTGCCCCTGCACCGAAAATGTGTTATTTGTACACACTGCCAAACTTGCCCCTGCACCGAAACATGTGTCATTTGTACACACTGCCAAACTTGCCCCTGCACCGAAACATGTGTCATTTGTACACACTGCCAAACTTGCCCCTGCACCAAAACATGTGTCATTTTGTACACACTGCCAAACTTGCACCGAAAATTTGTCATTTGTACACACTGCCAAACTTGCCCTGCACCAAAACATGTGTCATTTGTACACACAGTCCAACTGGTCCCTGCATCAATACATGTATCATTTGTACACATTGCCAAACTTGCCCCTACACCAAAACATGTGCAATTTTGTACAGTACACTCTGCCAAACATGCCCCTGTACCAATTCATGGGTCTTTTGCATACTCTGCCAAACATGCCCCTGTACCAATTCATGGGTCTTTTGCATACTCTGCCAAACATGGCCCTGTACCAATTCATGGGTCTTTTGCATACTCTGCCAAACATGCCCCTGTACCAATTCATGGGTCTTTTGCATACTCTGCCAAACATGCCCCTGTACCAATTCATGGGTCTTTTGCATACTCTGCTAAACATGCCCCTGTATCAAATCATGGGTCTTTTGCATACTCTGTCAAACATGCCCCTGTACCAATTCATGGGTCTTTTGCATACTCTGCCAAACATGCCCTTGTACCAATTCACAAGTCTTTTGCATACTCTGCCAAACATGCCCCTGTACCAATTCATGGGTCTTTTGCATACCCTGCCAACTTGCCCCTGCACTAACTTGTGTGTCATCTATATCATGCTGCCAAACTTATCTCTGTATAACAAATGTCACTGGTACATGTAGCCAAACTTGCTTATACATTAAAATGTGTCATGTGTGTGAATGTACCAACACAAGTCATTAAGAGCAAACTGCAAAATTTTACTCTGCATCAACATGTCATCAAAATGTTTTCACTTTCAAATGCATCACTGAAATAATGCATCACTTAAATACTGTGTTCCCACACATGTACACTATTTGTATTAATTCAAAGTTCAGCTTTAAAAGAACAAATCTATGTACTAATTTGCGCACCCCCCAATACATCACTCCACCTTGATGTGATCCGAATGCAGTCTACAGTGTATGTCCCACAAGATAAGAGCATGAACTTGATTCATTTATTCATATTAAAATCTACAGCTAACCAGCATGCTTTGACTAAAACCAGCGAATGTCAACAAGGTTTTTTTTTTTTGGGGGGGGGGGGTTTGCCATAAAGATTTTGTAAAAAGGGAATATATGTCATATAGTATCTTCAGCACAATTAACAAATTCAAGTGACATTTTCCATCTTGTAAATAAAAGATTAATGGCTGGTATATATTCAGTTAATATCATATGAACACTGTTTGAAATGCTTCACAAAAGACAAAAGAAGCAAACCAACAATAACTATTGCCGTCACTTACTTCAAAATACTACAATAAAATCTTATCAGGCAAAAATCATCATCAATGCAATCCTCCATTCAAATACCTCCCAATCATGGCTGACTTACTTTCCAACTTCATGGAGGTACTCATAGTGATCCTCGAACTTTCGGCCAGGAGTCAGAGTTACTTCCCGTGGCTCGAACGGAAGTTCATCTGAAAAATAGTCCCAAACTTCAATGATAGTATGACTATGTATGCAAATTCCTTTCTTCCTGTAAATGAGCACACTCCTTTGGGCGCTTTTTTTTTTTTCACTGAATGATTACCAATTGGAGCTGAAAGAGGAGATATGAATACTGATAATAAGAACACATTCACACTACACTCCTTCCCTCCTCCCCCCGGCCCCACACTCGCCAAATTAATTTAACAACCAATGAACTAAAGCACTATGGTGACCTAGGTCTGAAATGGGGCAATGTCCTAGGAACCAGAGAGCTTCAAGCCAAAATTTGCACTGTCCTGAATTCTTTCAAAAGTAATGCAAAAGAGCGGAGGTCTTACAGTAAAGCGCTTCAACATGTCATTGCATGGATTCACCATGCAGGAGTCCACAACAAACTGAAAATGCATGAAAGATTGCACATGGAGGTACTTTACGAGTTCAGAAACAAACAAATAAAAAAACATCACCAATCATGAACTGTTCTATAACCATAACAAAACAAACACTTCTCTGTGACTCTGTGAATGTTCAGCTTTGCTGTACATGATCATTTCAAAGCACATGTTTGTGTACTATGTTCTGCTTACAGGAAGCAGCTTCAACCAAGCTTTGTGCTTGTCTGTTCAGGCTGTATTCCCTTCACTTGACAGGCTGCAGAAGATACAGTCATGCCAGACTTATATTTTCAGTTGTGTGATGATGTCACCCGAAAAGTTCCCCCCCCCCCCCCCCCCCAGAAATGGTTGGCTGGTTGACAGGCAAACTGTCCTGTAGAACAGACAAACACAGACTTTGCAGGAAGCAGAGAATGCAACACTGACAATGACTGTTGATTTCACAATGATCAAAACATTGATGGCTTAGCTTAGCCATCTAACACTTGTTTCCACTCTATAAAGAAGCGTTGTAACACTTATACAACAATCTGTCCACAAAGATATAATCACTTGTTTGCCGTAACACAGAACATGCACATTTACAGGATGACAATACTGGGAGAATATATTCATCTATCTATCTTTTACATATACATGAGCATGTATCTGTTAACCAGAATTTAATGCAGTCTTGTGGAAAAGAGAGAGAGAGAGAGAGAGAGAGAGAGAGAGAGAGAGAGAGAGTGGGGAGAGGGGGGAAGGAAGGTGAATCGGGGATGGAGAGGGAAAGATTTTCATGACTGAAGTCAGACACTGTGAATAAATGAAGTATACAATCTAGACTTACGAATATGACACATTTGAATACCACCTGTACATCCATCTGCACCAGTCGGTTGATCTATGTACAGCCACTGTACTGTCCTCACATTGTTCACACTGTCAAAGACACTGTCCCTACCTTGTTCACACTGTCAAACACACTGTCCCTACCTTGTTCACACTGTCAAACACACTGTCCCTACTGACCTGACCTGACATTGTTTACACTGCCAAACACACTGTCTCTACCTATACCATTCTCACAAATCTTGGACACTTTTCTTTGTTTTGGTTGTTGATTAGTACCAGATATATAGAAAAGAGGTTAAATTGAGTAAACACATTAGGGGGAAAAAGAAAAAATGACTGCATAACAGACAACAATTGGTATTAAGACAACAAACACACAGAATAAAAGCAATGTTACAAAAATAACATGCTAAAGCAAGAGAACCGCATTATTAGATCATTACATCACAAAATGGAAAAACAACCATTTAAAAACAAAAAGAAATACACATATATATATATATAAAAAATAAAAAAGAATTTAAAAAAATTTCTAACACTATATGCTGAAGAGCTTCAAACATGTTTTCATTTTATTTCTTGAGAGAGACATCACTCACCTCTATCTTCAGAAACCAGTGACAAAGAGCCCTGTCTCCTGTTATTTTGTTATGAACCACACATAAAGTTAAACCAGTCCACGTCTCTCCTTTCTCCACACGCTAACCCCACATCACAGACCCTTTCTCTATATATAAAACAGCTGTACAAAGAACCACAACAGGTCACTTAGTGGGAGACACACACAAGGCCTGCTTTAGAAAGGAGGGGAAAGGCACCAAGAGATTACAGAGAGATAAGGTGAGGGTGTTGGTGGTGTCAGGGTATTAGCTGAACCCTGTGTTCATCCCCTCCCAGTCAGGCTGGGTGGCTGTCCCCATCAAGGATAACATCAACTGTCCCTTCACCGCACTGATCACAGCTGACACTCCTCCAAGGCAACATCTCTTCTTTGTATTACCTTTCCCATTAGCTTTTCACCAAACAAAAAAACTTGGAAAGAGACCTCTTCATTTTTTTGATCAGCGGATGAACAAGGCCTCCGTCTCTGAGTCAACTGACAGAAGGTTGAAGCACTGTTTCGTCAGACTCATGAATTAATGGTTTGGATTATATTAATGGTGGATTTCAAAGAGTAAAAATTTTTGGTCCTGTTTTCTTCTTCGCATAGTGTGTCTCATTACAAGGAGAGTTGCCACAAAAACTACCAAACCTACTGCTCATGTTTTTTTACCTTAAGTTTCACTCATTAACATGAGGTGGCAGAAAGACAGGGCAACGGTGATGACAGCTTGCTTGTAAGAATATCCCCTCAGACTCCATAGAAAAAAATAATAATCACAAATATCCGAGTCCGAGACCATCTTCCTTTCTTTATAATCTTTATCAAGTTCTCCATCTCTCTGGACAGCTAAGCTCTGTTGAAGCCAGCTGTGATCATCAGTGAGGGAGTGGAAGGCTGTTCCAGGGAAAGAAACATGTGTAGGAATATACAAGTCAGTCTCCAAGTACAGAACATGAAGGAGTATGATGGTTTCGTGCAGGGTTGTTACCTCTGCCTCTATATTCAAGGGTAGGGAGAAGACTTCGGAGCAACTGCAACAAGATGTCTGTCTCAACCACCCGTCACACTGTATTCCGTACTGGTGAATGGACATGCTTGTGCGTATTAACACAAACGTGAACAGACATGCATGTACACAAACGCAGAGAGACAGACAGATAAATCTGGATCATGCAGAATGAATCAGAAACTGTACCAACTTAACATGGAGATCACCGTAGTGTAAGACTTTTAAAACACTATCAAAAGGAAGAAAATGTGAGCAAAATTAATTGTGTTGTGTTGTGATGTGGTGTAAAAAGCATGTGTTGTGGTGTGGTGCGGTGTGGTGTGGGGTGAGTGTGAGTGTGTGTGTGTGTGTGTGTGTGTGTGTGTGTGTGTGTGTGTGTGTGTGTGTGTGTGTGTGTGTGTGTGTGTGTGTGTTTATGTGTGTGTGTGTGTGTGTGTGTGTGTGCATGTGTGTGTGTGTGCACACCCACACATTTGTGTGCATGTGTGTGTGTGCATACATGCGTGTGTACATATGCGCCCTTTTCATCAAATTCACTTGAACTGTGTTATAAACAAGACTTTGCTGCACATGACTATAGATATAAATCTATGTGAATTTGTACTCTTTCATTGTTAACAGTCACTACAGCTGGGATGGAGCAAAATGAAGGTCATGTCACTTTTCTAATGTGCAAAAAGACATGCTTGTGGACTGTCTTTTGTTGAAATATAGCCTGGTACATTTTGTTCAACCAGCGCCTACAGCCTCCCCTACCCTCCCTGTTCCTTAACCTCCTCTCTCTCTCTCTCTCTCTCTCTCTTTCTCTCACTGCTTGCTAAAAGTTACTCAAAGCTTTCACATAAACAAAGATGAAAACATAACAAATGCCATTATCAAACTACCGACCAGACCATTACGAAAGTATCAAACTAAAATTGTATATGTAAAGCAAATGAAACTGTGACTCTTCTACAAAGAGGAGGAAAAGGTCTGGAGACTCTTCTGTCAAGAAAAAGAAAAGGTCTGTGAAATACACGGCAGAAGTGAAGAGAACACAAAAGTCGCTAAGCAAGCATAGTCTGCTGCATGCGTGAAGTCAGTCTGGCATCATGCGTTTAATGGCGGCGGTCACTGCTGCAAATAGAGAAGTATGAGAATGCAATGACCCTCAGGCTAATCACCACTCATGGACTCTTTATTTTTTCTTTTTTCCTTTTTTCACAAATTTCCCATCACAGAAAGCAAATAGCTGAATCAAAAGAAACAGTTTTCTAGAACTGTTCATCGTTTGACCAACAAATGCATTTATACCATGAACAAAAAAAAGTTTTACTGTTGTAGCACATATGTTTCAGAAATATTCCATGCTACCCCATTTTCAGTTCGTTTTTATCCTCAGCTGCTGGAGGATTTCTTCGCCTTCTGTGATGCTGATGGTCAAGTTATGAAAGAAGTCAAAGCATTAGAGCATGACTCATTAATTAGTCATTCAATTTTACAGCAGTCATGTAAAGTAAAAAGCAGAATGTGGCAAAATCTTTTCAGACACTCAAATGAATCCACACAGCACTACAGTAACAGTTTCAACTCTCCAGACAAGTCAAGAGTGGTAAGGGCTTTATGGTCCTGGAAAAAAAAAAAAAAGTCGCTGTCACAATCACAAGAGTTAAAGTTGTGTCTGAAGCTATTAAACTGACAAACAGGCAAAATGTGGGCAGAAGCAGATTTAGTGAGGCTGGGCCAAACTAAGGGTGTTGCCGTGCCTACCGTCTGACTCGTAGTCCTCGCTGGTATGCAGGGGGTCCGTCATGACGACAGGAGACGTGGGCAGGGAGGGTTCACTCAACCCCAGTCTGT
>JADBJO010001557.1:332500-365000 GCA_016801955.1 Conus betulinus | reverse complement strand
CCAATGTCAAGGACACAGGGTTAGTGAGTTATCACTGCGTTCACAGCGCTCAGGGTTCGTGTCTCCCATTCAGTGTTGGCACTGGCTGCGGATTACTTTGCTGAGCAACAGAGTGCTTGATACGAAGAGGGCAGGGATAGAAGTAGAAAGAAAGCATGTACACTGCAGGAAACAGTCATTACAGCCACCTACTGCTCTCAGCTTTTTCATAGCAGCAAGCCACTCTACCGCTTTACTTTCAAAATATTACAGCAAAGGGTAAAGCAAACCCAGCCTCTATCCATGCTGTCCTATCTCACTGTCTGTCACTTGGAGGGTGTCAGTGAGTTCTTGCTTCTGCCTACACAAAAACAAGCAGATTCTGTTCAAAATAACCATTCTCAATCCAGCAACAGAATGCTGTAGAAAGCTGTTTCTAATCAGTACAAAACATGTCCCATTCATCTGCACTCCCAATCACTTCTATGGTCCTAGCAAAACATCTCTCCATGTGGATGTAAGAGTGGGACACCAACACCAGATTTTAAGCAAAAAGAGAAACAAATAAGGCATTCGTGATAAATGTTTCAGTGTCAAAGGCCTACAGGAAAAGAACAGCGCCTGACAGATATGACTGTTCTCACAGTTACTGAGTGCTGTAAGCTTGGCCTCATACTGGCATGAATGTCTCCACACACTCCCGTGTCCAAGATCATCCAACACAGTTCTGTAGAAGATGGATATCTCTGAGGCAGGCTGGAATCCTGGACAACACTGTGAAAAGAATGGACAGGTTATGCCCCTTCTATCTTGACACATATGACAAAGGATAGAGAACTCAAGGGATCCCACACGATCCCAAGAGTCTGTCACTGTAAGTCGCTGATCTATGGCCATAGGCCAGTCCTAACACTGAGGATGAAAAGCAGGCCTGTTTACCCTAAAACTGCGATTGGCATACTTTTCTACAAAAAATGAGTGTATTTTCTACAAAGTGTGTGTACAAAATTCCTAATTTTTGTAAAACTGTTGAGGGGGGAGGGGGCAGCATTTGTTTTTTTCACCTGCCATCATAAAATCTCTAGAATTTTTTTTCCCCCGACATTTTTTTTTATTGAATTTGCCAGATTTCTTGTATTTTTGATGAAACGTGTACAAAATATGGTAAAACTGTATGGGTAAACAAGTCTGGAAGAGAATCTATCTTCCACACAAAGCACATCACATCCAACACACCAAGCTTACCGTGCAGTCGGCCACCAGTGTGTTCCACTGCTCACTGTCTGCGTCCTTGACCTCAACGACATAGTGGGTGATGACGCTGCCACCGTCGTAGGCCGGCCCACACCATGATAGTGACACTGACTTGCGGCTGATGTCGTAGACATGCGGCGTGCCCACAGGGCATTCTGGCACATCTGGGGATGCAGAGGATGGAGATTAACATTCTGCAGGATAGGAAGTAGGTTGAAAGGGCATTCTGAGAGTTTTCAGCTTGACTGTCTAGGTAGCTACAATGTATGTGCAGTGCTGGGGTGCAGTGTATATACAGGGGCAGAGAGATCACAGGAAAGACGGGTTAGGATTTCTGAGGTTCTAGCCACCCCAACACCTGTCTCACACAAAGTTTTACAAAGAGATTGCAGTCAGTTTGAACTCCCAACCCTTTCCCACCCAGCAGCACACCTCCTCACTACCTACCCCTGGTTGTAACGGTTCTTACAGGGTCATGTACACCAAGTCTCTCCCTCCCAGCCACTATGCATGAAGTGGGGGATGGTACAGTTTTCTTATTTTCTTTACATTTTTATATCTTGGCATGTGTTCTAACCCATAGCCGACACATATTGAAGGATATTGTAGTGAGTTGTATTGTATTGTACTGCACTGTATCACATTGCATTGTATTGCATCATATTGTATACATGGATCTACTACCACAAGAGATTTCTCTGAGTGAAAATGGAATGCTCTCACAAAGAAGAACATACCACAGTTGCACAGTACCATTTTTTTTTCCTTCTGTCTCTAGATGTTTTCGTTGACCTACCAGAGTAACGTATGACATGGGCAAATCAGCATGGGTTCTTTCACATGTGCTCAGTGTACGCTAACATGGAACCTCAATTTACCGTAGAACTGGAGAAAATAAAAAAATTTGCTGTACTTACAGGAATCCAGCAGGCATTCCCCCTTCCAGAAAAATTTCGAAACTTGCTTTTAAAAATGGTACAAAATAACATAAATCTGAGCCTGGGTGATGTGTCATCCACATTTTGGTCAACCCACAACCAGGACCATTTGTTTGCACAGCTTTGGTCGGTCTCTTTCATTTTAGCAGCATACTACAAATGCACCTGATCAGAGCGGGACATTGTTTTGCCTTCAAATGGGGTCACAAAATAGTGCCTGCCCACTTTTGGGAAGAAACGTACATGTGATTTCGTAATGTGAGTGTTGACTGCTAGCACCTGTGTGAACAAACTTACATGTGATTTCGTAATGTGAGTACTGACTGCTAGCACCTGAGAAATGCAATCAGCACTCTGCAAATTCCACATTTTTTTCTCAACTCATTTTTTCTTTCTCTCTCTCTCTCTCTCTTTTTTCTTTTTTTGTGCTTTTGTTTCTTCAGCAGTGATGGCTTAGGGGTGGTGGTAGAAAAGACAAATCGATTTATTTGATATATGGTGATCTAAATGTGTATTGATGACCTAAAATGCGGGAAAAGATGTGAAACATTAGTCTGTTCAAAGTGTCACTATCTGTGCAAGTTAGTTTGTCATGTTTGCACACGCTTTTCATTCGCATTCACAGCACATCCAAAGAAACTGGTGTTTCAAAACTTCTCTTAAACTGCCTCTGGAATATGAAGATAAGAGACAATGATAACTTTTAACAAAATGACAACTGATGGCTCACCTTCCACAGACAGTGTAGCAGACAGTTGTCAGAACCCAGGTCATTAGTAAGGGTGGCAGTGTAGCGGCCACTGTCACTGGCACTGACCGATGGAATTGTCAGCGTGCTCATGCCATTTTCTTTCACGATTGTGATATGATCATCTGCACACAGTCACGGGAACACGTCAGCACCACGCAGACACATAACTTCAGCGAAAAGCTACAATCTCATTCTTGGGTGATTCTTATTCATGGTGTCTCAAAACTCTTCATTCTCTTAATAGGTGTTTTCCTGTGTCTGCTCAATGGAAAGTTGAAGAAAAAAAACAAAATAAAATCACCATTTTTGAGGGATAATACACACCATCTCTGGAATGTAAATTAGGATCTAAAATGACAACTGTTTCATTTTGCCTTAGGTCTTTAAATCCACATAAATAAAGCATCGCACTTGTTCAGATTCTACGATGAATTTGACAGCTTTTGTTTAGCACAGCAGGTGTAGTGGAAAGACATGCGTGCATTAACACTTTTCTTTTGGCATGGAAATAAATTACAATGAGCAGTATAACAAAAACCACTTGCCCCTCACCTGACTGAAGCGGTGTTTTGGCCCTGTACCATGTGACCACCGGGGATGGTTCTCCACTGAAGGTCAGCCGAAAACTGGCCAGCTGACCGTTCTGACAGTCAAAGAGGTCGGGGTCAGGCTGCCCGCCTGGGGTGGAGTAGACACCGCACCCTCAAAAACATGGCTGCCCGAATGACTGGACCTCGTACTGGATGCTGACAGAATATTTCAACATTCATGGGTGGACAGACAGCTTTAAAATTCAGCTTCATACACTCTATGTATTTGTATTTTAATTATTCAATTTGAATTTGAATGAATTCATTGAAATTATTGATCAAGTCAAATTCAACTTCAGTCCAGCTAAGATTCATTTTAATTCAGTGTGGTTGAAAAAGAGAAGACTTCATGTACGTTCACTGTGAATGCTCGCTAAAATCAATACTTGGCAGCATGAACTGTGCTGAATTAATGTTGGTGAACATGAGACTAATTTAAAAGCAAGCTTATCTGTTCTTTGGGCTTTGAGTTCATGAGATCTGAATTAAAATGAATCTTAGCTGGACTGAAGTCATGAAGACAGACACAATGAAGACAAACGAAATGGAGATATTGGATGGTGCCTCAAAAATCACAGTTGTTTTATTTCGGAACTGAAGATGGTACAAGAACTGTTACCCTTATCTTTCACGACATCTACATCCCCCCAGGAAAACAGTGCTACTGACTACTTGGGGTACATTAAGCACCTACCTTCCACTGTCAGGTAGCAGGAGGAGGAGTCTGTACCAGCTGAGTTGGTAGCGGTACAAGTGTACTCGCCCTCATCCTCGGAAAACGCCTCAGCCACCAGAAGTTGTGCCATGTTTTCCTGATAGTTCAGCTGGAAAAAAACGGGATGGCTGCACACAAACACACACAGCAACAGTTTCAAGGAACGCTCAAGAAGAATTTCTTTTCATGATGGAAACGTTCCTTGTTTCTGTCAGTAATCTGTCTTCTTTATTTCCTGACTTATCTTGCTTTCAGGCCTCTCAGCAACATTTGCTAAGTCTTGCACATGAGAACCCCTTCCCAAATCTGTTCTGTTTTGTTTCTTAACTTATTCATAACTTTCACTGTAATGCTTGTGCACTGTGATCTCGTGGCTTAGCACATGCTATAAAACATACATGGACTAGTCAGCATGCAGTGGTCCCTGCTATGTGTAACTGACACTCAAACTTCTTTATATCTCATGAAGTTGTCTCCCCTCTTTCTCCACTGCCTTACCTTACTTTTAAAAACATACAAGATATAATTTGTTTCAACTACTTTCAATGGGCACAACATAAAAAATAACAAATGATTCTAAAAAGGCAGTGTTACATCCTCCACACTGAAATGAAATTAATGCTACTGAGGGGAAATGGAGTAGAAGACAACACACAAAAAAGACAAAAAAAAAAACCCTTGGCTATGAGTAAGGAAGATGCGGAAACAAAAAAATGAAGAATCACTGTCAGTTATCAAGCACAAAGTAAAACCTCACAGACAAAGCAGAACACTGACCTTGATGGTTTTCTGGTTGACGCTCCAGCTGATGTCAGGCGCAGGGACCCCCGACACCTTGCACTGCAGCAGCACCTGTCCGCCGTAGGTCACACGGCAGTTTTCCAGGCGCTGCTGAATGCTGGGGGCCTCCGACGCTTCCTCCACCCCCCCCCCTCGCTCTCTCCGCTGCCCCCTCCCGCTCCTAGCTTCTCTTTCAGCCGCTCCAGCCTCCGGCGACTGCGTGGTTCTAAAGGTTCTGCCTCGGAAACGGCAGAACTGCTGTCTGACAGGTCTGACAACTCAGACAGCTTGGAGAAGGCTGATGATATTGCACTGTCAGACAGCTGTGAGGAATCAGAACACTTGAGGTCATCTGAGAAGCGTGATGTGTCATTCAGAGAGGATATGCCGTCCAGCCGTTTGTCTTCCACTGTATTGTCCACCACTTTGATTGCCGGCCTCTCTTGGCTTCCCTCCCTCCACTGAGATGTTGTGGTGTTAGTGATGAAAGTGCCAGACTGACCTGTTGAGGTGGCGGTGCTGGCACTGGTCGTTACGGTGATGGGAGGTTTAGGAGGTTTAGTCTGCACATTGTTCACCTCCTGGGCAGGAGATTCAAACTTGGATCTCAGGTTGTTGAGATCTTTAGATGATAAACCTTTCTTCACAGTGGCCCTCTCAGGAGTCACCCTGGTCTGAGTATCTTTAGATTCAGTGGGTTTCCTATCATCCCCTCCTGGTTTGAGCTTGGCCAGGACAGACCTAAAGTCTGTCTCTGACTGTGTGGATTGCACTTTGGGTTTACTGTCTCGGTTCACACTGGATACTCTACTGTCATCCACCTGACGGGATTTTAAAACACTACGGAAATCAACCTTACCGGCAGCAGTCTGTTTTATGTCCACAGTGTGTCCATTTTTTCTTCTGGTCTCTGGCAGGGTCTGGTCGTAACCTGGAAGACTTTGAAGCATGTGCGTCTGTGTTATCTCTGCTATGTTCAGAGGCACTTTGGGCTTTAGAAAGAACATTTCTAAAATCATTCTTGGGTGGTTCTGCCACCAGTTCACTTTTCCGCCAGCTGGTGCGGTCTAGACTCTTGGAAAAGTTACCTGTCGCCGAGCATGTTTTGAGGTCTCTGATGGCTCTCTCTTTGGGACGTTCCCTAGAAATGACAGGGGCAGCCTGAGAGGACTGAATAGTTGTTGTGGTCAGAATGCTTTCCTGCACACGATCAGGAGTCTTTCTGTCTTGCGAGCTACCATTCTTCACAATGTCCCGTCCTGGCGATGAGCGAGTGTCTTGGGATGCCACATTCCGTGACTTCAGCCCTAACCTGTCGGGTGGTGTTCGACTGTGTCAGGTGACTGTCTCAAGGTCAAGGCTGACCTCTCAGGCGAGGCAGAAGCCCGGTTTTCAAAGAGCTCTAAGTTCTTCCTCACCCCTCCGGACCTGTTGGAGGTGGAGCTGGACACAGAGGACACGGAGGAGGCTGTTGACAAGGCACTTTGTGTAGATGTTCCATTGAGCACAGTCTTGTGTGTGAAGCGAGAGGTGGCGGGCACTGAATTGGAGGTGGAGGTGGAGGTGGAGGTGGTAGACTGGGGCAGTGAGTGTTGGCGATTGTTGCGGAGAACATGACGGAAATCATGCGCCTTGTTCTCCTTGTCTGAATGATCAGAGTCTGCGCTTCGTTGGGTCCTGAAGTTAACCCCTCCTTGTCTGTTAACATGTCAACATCAACTTGCTTTATTGTCTGTCGACATGGCAACATCAACTTGAGTATTTACTGTCTATCAACAAGACAACATAAACTTGATGATTATTGTCTGTCAACAAGTAGCATAAACTTTATCATTTGTCTATTAACAAGATGACACACAAACTTAATGATTATTGTCTGACAAGGCAACATAAATCTGATGATTTATTGTGTCAACATGGCAACATAAACTTGATATTTTTTTTCTGTTAACAAGGCAACATATGCTTGATGATTTATTGTCTTTCAAGAAGGTAACATAAATTTTAACAAGACGACATGAACGTCATGATTTATTGTCTGTCAACAAGGCCACTTCAACACAGTCAATCAACAGTCATTAAAATCAATTTGGCATTAAACTGACAACAAGCAACACTGATGTGGCTTTATACTGACTGATTGTCTGTTGACACACAGCAAAATCAACTTAATGTTATACTAGTTTATTTTCTGTCAACAAGACAAAACCAGCTTAATTCTATATTACATATTACGTAACCAGTTGAGGCATCATCCTTTCCATTTCTGAGCCGCAGTCGTTGATTTAAACTTTAAAAAAAAAAAAAAAAAACTCTTTACTGAGCCCAAACAACTTGTCTTTTTTGGACTGGAGTGTTTTGAGTATTTCTTTTATGCATTTTTTTTTTTCATTTTTTTCCATATAATATGCATGAATATACTTACACTTCATCTCATATTCAAGGAGCATTTCATAGGGTTCATTTCTGTAGCTAAAAGTGGCATGAATATTTATGGAGTTATATACGCAGCTGAAAATTTAATAGTACAGTCATGAACTAGAAGACAGATTGGTACCCTCTACGAGAAGCAGACAGAGGTAAAGACCAGAATAAAGTGTAGGCAAAGACACAGATCTCCAAAGGTTGGGAGCACAAAAAACGAACAATGACTGAGACTGTGGATCTATTATAACATCAGCAGAATACAAAGTATGGTCAGATCCACACCTATGTTTGAGCACAGCTCTGAAGTCCACGGCACCACCAGCTGATTTGTTGCTGGTGGCACTGCCAGTGGCCTCTGTCACAATCAGGGAACAGTTGTGACTGGCCGTGCCTGCCGAGTTCTGCACGTGACACACGTACTGCCCAGAATCACGGGACTGGGGCTTTATGATCTCCAGACTGTGTCGTTCCCCGTCTCTCTGGAAATCTGATGATCATACGCAGCAGGTTGAGACTGATCTGCATACAATAGCGTCTTTTTGATATATACAGCATGTCTACAGCTCAATACATGCATACTGAAAGTTTAGCTCATTATCATGAATCTATAGAAATGCTAACTGACAGTTTAGTTCACTACCATCTATCTTCAATTCACAAACATGCATCCTAGAAAATTAGAGCCAAAGATAAGGATGTAAAGAACAGCCAATGAAAATGAACAGATCACTCCAGTTTAGCCAGCTTTCATACAGTCAGCTGTAACTGTACAAATCAAGTATAAGCAGATACCACAGAGATCTCGCACATGTACACACACACACACACACACACACACACACACACACACACACACTGTAAAGAAAACTATGCGTTTGCTGTTTGATGCAATCGTGTTTCAGCATGTTGGCATTTCATCCCTTGGTTGCTGAACTACAGAAGAAAAGGCCAGTCTTTGCAAGCTTGAAGGACAATAATCACAGTCTTTAATAGATTTATGAAGTGCAACCACATCACTCATCCCATGTAAACAGCAAACAGTGGTGGTGCGATAACCTCACCGCTTCACTGATGGCCCTGACAGTCTCCCTACAACAAGTACCAACCAAAGGGTTTAAAGAGAGTCCTCAAACTATACCAGGGTGACAGCAGTCACTGTGGACATTAACCCTCCATATCCACAGCTGTGACATGTTCCTAATCCCATGCATCGTTAGTTACTCTTGACATATGAACTTCCAAGAGAAGTTTCAATCATCCGTAATTAGCAGCTCCACAGGAACACTGGCAGTTGCTTCTTTTCATCTCTTTCCCAAAAGTCTTTGACAGAATTGTCTGTGTGATATCAGTTACACTAATAACATTCAGATCATGCACACTACATATATACATGAAAGAGCTATGGAAGTACAACGGCGGCAGCACCACTACAGGTACTACCCACATATGCCTGGAAACAAAGGAAGAATGACCAGAATGCCACACAATAAGGTGCGAAATTAAAAAAGACAAAAAAAAACTCAGCAAACTAGAAAAATGTCAAAATTGTCTTTTGATATGCTGATGACGTTGTTGAATGCAATCTTGGCTTTTTCTTTTTAAGTAGTCTCTCCTTGTTTCACATTAGTAAAGAAAAGAAAGGGAAAAAAAGATCAAGAACATTGAACAAAGTAAAAAAAATAACAATGCTGATGGAAGTTTGTGAGTTCAACATCTTAATTAGTTGCCCGCAATGATGACAGTAACAGTGAATCACTGATCATGGAAATCAAATATAAGATGAAATATTAGAACCACAGTCTTATGAGCATAGGTGAGGTAATGTTGCTTATAGCCCAGCTGACCACAAAGGGTCATATCAGGGCTGTCACCATGCTGATCATGAGCATAGAACCACTGATAACAATAATGACACCAGAGAAAGCAGCCACAAAAGACAAAAGCCTGCAACTGCCCAAAACAAGACAAATGAATTCTGATCCTATAACACTAACCTCTTCACTGCGCTGTTGATGAACAGCGTTTGTCATAAAAAGTGAGTCTGCAATGCTCACTTGACGAACACTGTTCATCATGATTCAACACTCTTTCTATTTCATCCAGCATGGGACTTAGCAAAATAGGATAGCAGCAAAGGTGTTAATATTTTCACCACTCAACATCTTCTTGAACAGGCAACTGCCATTTCCAATCCAGCCTCTGTGAGAGGAGTCAGTGTACCAACCTTGTAATGCTCGTTGCTGGACATCAGACATCCGTTGCGTTCCCATGAGACGGTGGGCAATGGATGTCCTTGAACTCGACAGGTGAAGGTCGCGGTGGATGACCCCTCAGGCACAGTCATTGGTTTGGACGGGTGAGAAATTCAGGGGGGTGGGATTTGTCTACTTCTGTGTCACACATGCAGTCAAACAAAACAATGCAAGCCCTCTACTTCAAGAGGAAATGGGAAGTGTTAGCTTAAAAGTAAATGGGGGGAGAGGGGGGGAGGGGAGGGGAGGAAACCCCCCAAAGGTTTATTGCAATGAGTTTTGAAAAAAAAAAAAAAAAAAAAAAAGGAAAAGCACAGACAGAAAGGGTGGGAACAGATAGGGAAGAAAAGGTAAAACAAACAAAAAAAAAAAAAAAAAAAAAAGAAAAGAACAGAGGTTATCTTCCTTTTCAAGAGGTGGGAAATCAAGCAAATGTCTCAAGAGTGGTACAGCTACTCATAAAACAAAACATACGAAAACAAAAAAAGAAACTAAACAAAAAAACACAAAAGAAAAAAAAAAAAAGAGGGAATGTTGACTGTTTGGGGGAGAAGCAGGGGAACTAAGGTTCAGCCTCCTTGTCCAGGTCAGAGTCTGTGGGGACAGAGAACACCAGCACCACCGTTACCATGGCAACAACATCCTCCTCCTCCTCCCCGCAGTCCCCCTATCCCTCAGTCCACACTTGCCACTCCCTTCACCCACGCCACTACGACCCTTTAGCTTCAGAACAGTTCACTGCCAGATCCTTTCAGCACATACTGCTGAACAAGTTACAGAACTTCAGCTCTCGTGAAACTCTCGACTGCTTTTGTATCAGCTTTGCAGAAATTGATTCAGTCTGGAATCCACTTCACTTCCACTTTTGCAATCACAAAAAGCAATTTTTTTTTTTAAGATTCAATGAAATAATCTTTCAGCCCATTAAAAAAATTCCTTTGACTTACAGGCAAAGTTGAAATAACAACCATATTGCTTGAAGGAAGAAACATCACTGTAATCATTTTGTAACAACACAAGAAATTATCCAAGCTGCCAATTAACATGCAATACCAATCTAAAAGACAGAACTGTAATCAGTGTCTTCACTCTTACGCTAATGTCCACAAGCTCTGGACTCTCACAAGCAAAACAGGGCACTGCGATGACAAGACAAATGTCCAACTGCAGTTGTTTCAGATATTCTTCAAGAATTACCAACTGGTTCCAGTCGCATCACTCACTTCATGCATCACAACATATCATGCCATGCAATGACACAGCTCAGAATCCCAGGACATGCCTCAATATCTAACGGACGCACCTCAATACCTCAAGACATGTTTCCGTATCCATGGACACCATCTCAATATGCGAGGAAATGCCTCAATGTCCATGGATACACCTCAATATCCGCGGCAGCCCTGGGCACTTCCAACATGTCAGTCAACAGCACGTGATCCTCGGGACAACTCGGCAATGCAGCATGCAGATCTTCAATTAGTCAAACAGGAGGCGGCACTCAGGCTGATATTCACCCCCCTACCCCACCCCACCCCCACTTTTTTTTTTTTAATGGGATTTCTGTCAAAGTCAGTTACTATGTCACTGGTACTACAGATATTATTCAGTAGGTCAGTCAGTATATCAGATGTAAATGGACACTGGTGGTATAGTGGCTTACTGCAAGTCCCCCCCCCCCCCCCCCCCCCCCCCCTCTTTACCAGGTTTGTGTGCTGAAGAGCTCTGTATTCTCTGTGTGAGTGTGTGTGTGTGTGTGTGTGTTTGTGTGTGTGTGTGGTAAATATTTTGTGATACAGAGAGAGAGAGAGAGAGAGAGAGAGAGAGAGAGAAAGCATATCTGCATATGTGTTTTCTATATCCAGGTGACAACCAGACTGACCATACAAGAAAGCACACTGTGGACAGAAGCCAGGGTCAGGCGTGCCTGAGGCAGACAGCCTGGCTCCTGCCAGAGAGGAGAACACGACCTGAAGCCTTCCCTGACAAGAGAGATCATCCTACTGACACCAAAGGCCCTCTGCTGACTGGTGGACATGACAGAACAGCCTTTGTACTTCCTGTCCCTCATCTGTCAACCACATCGCTGCCCGTCGTCATTCCCGTCCAGTCAAAATGTAAGGCGCAATGTCGTAGGGGGTGACGAGTCGGGGACAGGCATGTCCTGATTTGCATTGACGTTTTACAGGTATGGGAAGGGAGGGGGAAGTCATTGATGCAGAGTGTGGAGGAGTGGGGGGGGGGGGGGGGGGGGGGGGGGGGGGGGGGGGGAGGGAAAAAAAAAGGGAAAGAGAGATAGAAGGATAAATGTGCTCAATACATTTTTTTTTTATTTAAACATATCTGAATTAGGAAAGTATGAATGAGAAAGAACCTGAGGGCTATGAATTTGGACCAAAATGGCTATGTATGTTTTGTTTTCTGAAAGAAAAAGAAAAATGGAAAGATAGCAGATAGTTATGTTTAATACATTTTTTCTCAACACAAAAGGATCAACAAAGAACAAATGAGAAAGAACCTGTGCAACTTGGGATAAAAAATGGCTATGTTATCTTTTTACTGAAAAAAATAAATAAATAAACAAAAAAATGCAAGCATTTTGTCAGAATTTTAAATCCATAGACATATTTTGTAATCAACACAAAGCAGAAGGCATTTGATCTCATAATCTTAATTTTAAACATTACACTGATAATTCTGAAGACTGGAATTTCAATGAGATTCCCTTCACAGCTAAACTGGGAGTTCTTTTCAGTACAAAACAAGATGTGAAACATTCCATGCATTTGCACAACTCTCTGTGGTACTTTGTATTAGATGCAGTTTCAAAAATTTCCTTGCTAATTTTTTGTCTAAAAATAAATATGGCAAACAATGTTTTCAAAGATTTTTTTTTTTAATGATTTTACTTTTCAAATTGTTTACGATCATTGGGCAAAATATACGTAACAAAACTGTAAATTAACAGACTCAGTTGAAAATGATGCAGGTGAAGCAGTTAAAAGTTAAAATGAAATACAGACATGTTCATTTATGGCAGGACATCTCCTATCATTTAGTTATGGATTTATTCAGTTCCAGTTAAAGCAGCAGAAAGGCATCCAGGAATCATGCCCTGGATGCAGCCCAGCTCCTCCCCCCCCCCCCCCCCCCAACCCAGAATTAAGGGCTGAAATACTTGCATAAGCTGAGGAAGTCAACAGGGGATGGGATAGGTAGAGGTGTAGGGGTTGGTTTGGGAGAAGGGGTATTGGGGGTATGGTAGAGGAGCACTGGGGGTGGGAGTGGGGTGGCGTAGAAGGGGGATGGGGGTCGAGGTGGGTGTGGGATCAGAGGGAAGTAGAGAAGTAGGGATGGATGGGGGGGGGGGGGGGGGGGGTGTGAAAAGTTGGTGAGAGGTGGGTGGGGTTAGGTGAGAGAAAGGTGGGCTTCTTCTCTGAAGACCTTCTGCTCTCCCTAGTGTTTTTGTTTTTTTCTTTCCCTACATATGACTCTGTTCAAGGTGACAGTGAAAGGGGGGAAATTATACCTCTGACGTGGAGTCTACAAAAGGTGTCAGTGTCACCATAGTCATTGTAGGCCTCGCAGACATATTCCCCGCCGCTGTCGACAGTGGCCCGTGGTATCAGCATGGAGTGCACCCCGTCCACAGCCCGTAACACAACACCAGGCGTGTCCACTGTCAGCTGACGATTGTTATGCATCCAGTACACGTGTACCGGTTGGCTACCTGTTTGGGGGGGGGGCACACAAGGGTACGCATGCACCATGCAAGGTCAGGGAAGAGGTGGGAAAATGGAATATCCCATGCATAATTATGTGAAGAGAGATGATGATATCTATTACCGGTGGGGGACAGAGGCATAGGGAGACAGACAGACAGACGGACAGAGAGACAGGAGACAGAGATGGAGAGAGAGAGAGTATGTGTATGTGTGTGTGTGTGTGTGTGTTGTCTGTCTGTATTTGTGCACCAGTGTGTGTGTGTGTGTGTGTGTGTGTGTGTGTGTGTGTGTGTGTGTGTGTGTGTGTGTGTGTGTGTGTGTGTGTGTGTGCTTGAGCTATGTGTGTGCATACATGCATATGGTGTCTTTGCATGTGTATGTGAATGAGTACTTGTGTGTAAAACCCAGTATGTTTGTGCCTGTATGTATGAGTACGTAAGTGCTCTTTTATACATGAGTAAGTCAGCTCACCTGATGCCTGCAAATGATCATGAGAAGGATTGTGGGAATGAGTGGTTAACTCAATATTAAACATCATCAATCGAAACACACTCTCATCAACCAAGCAAAACCTGCAGACATGTCAAATCTACATGTTAAACCATGCCATTGCTGTGTATCAGCTCCACTTCTCTGACAATCTTGTGCAAAGATCTGTCACAGATGACTGCACACAGCAAACTGTATCTCATGCCATGCATGACTAGCTAACAGTTCTTCAGTCACTCTGTGTTTAACATGCCCTGTATTGTGGTCCCTCAATCTCAGTCTTTCAGTGCCTCACTAGTTCACAATAAGTGGTTCCCAGTCAACCACTAATGCATGAATAACTTACAATTTGCTGATTATTATATGCATAACTAGCTGTCCAACAATCCTCCCTTGAAAATGATTCTGTGCACAAGTAGCTAATAATCGGCCCTTCCCTGTCAATCATTTTGCATAGCCAACTTACAGTCTATCATTACCTATGAATCACTCCCGCATGACTAGCTACCAGTTATTCCTTGTCAATCATTTGGCAAAGCCGTTGCCTATCAATCATTCTGTAAAGCTAGCCAATTATCAGTCATTCCCTGCCAATCAGTCCTTTAACGATCCATTTGTGCATAATGAGCAAATGATTAGGAACATGAGTGTCATGATCATGTGATCTTCGGTTTTCATACAGCTAGGTATATCTCATGGCACACTTTACACTATGAAATGTTCCTGTCTTTGTTTGTTTGTTTTCCGTTTTTTGTTGTTGTTTTTTTTTTTAACATGGATATGTATTACAGAGGAAAGATTGCAGCATGGCAAAGATTCAGATGACTGTGATCTTTTTAGCGTCTGATGTTATATCAGTTACTAATAGACACTGGATCTCTTCTTGTCTGAATGTTTACTAGGACATGTCTGGAAACATCAAATGATTTTACCTTAAAAATGAATAACTTCACCCCTCATTGAAGGCATGTAGAAGGAATACAATAACTTTAAATGAAAAAAATCAATATGCCATTAAAAAAAAGAAAATACAGCACACTCATCCACGTTTCTTTCCTCGTCTTTTTCTGATGCATGTCTCACTGTTACATTGCTTTTCTTTTTCTACAGCATAATCTTCACCTTACTTTCCATTTACAATTCACATTTTGTTTTGCAAATGGCCATCATCTTCGATTCACCCTTCATTCAGGTGTGCTAAAGGTTTCTCTGTACTTGTGGGCCAGTGGATGGACAGCACAAAGCATCAAAACTGGCTTCTGCTGGTCTTGTCTAAACTCTCCTTACTAACTTGTTTGTGACTGAATGTAGATCTCTCTCCTAATCTCAAATTGGACCCGTGTTCTTTCTGTGCCCTCATGTTCAGCATTGTCCCCCTTTTCTAATCCCATGCCTTCGTCTTGAACGTACAATTTGTTCTCACAGCATCTCCAGGGTCAGCACAAGGTCAGAACACACCATGGACAACATTCTGGCATGCATCATGATCTAAAGACCATGCGCTATGCTACTCACCTTTGACCGACACAATCAGCTCGACCTTGTCGCCATCCTCCACCTCTATGTCTTGGAGTTCTTTGACGAACACTGGAGGTTCCAGCTTCTCCCCTTCTGTTGGAACGTATACACAGACAGATGCATGTATTGTATATACAGAGGTATGTATTCAAAAACACACACACACACACACACACACACACACACACACACACACACACACTTATAGATGCACATCTACTAACACACAGGTATGCATACACCTGATGATTCTAAAAAAAATAGCTACTTACCCGAACAAATGCAGTTGCATAAAATGTACTCGGCAGCCACACAACACACACAAAAATCTACATCTAAGTTTTCATACAGGAAAATAAAGCTATGACCAGAATGGCACATTTTTTTTACTGTTTCCATTTTTCTCAAGGGAGATGATGCATAATTTCTTATGGCAGAAGCGTGGGAATCATATGACAAAGAAGTGCATTTGTTTTATGAAGAAAGATGCAGAAATGACTGAAGACAGAGACAAAGACAGAAACACAGTGAGTGTGTGTGTGTGTGTGTGTGTGTGTGTGTGTGTGTGTGTGTGTGTGTGTGTGTGTGTGTGTGTGTGTGTGTGTGTGTGTGTGTGTGTGTGTGTGAGACAGACAGACAGACGACAGGGCAGGCAGACAGACAGACAGACAAACACATAACAACAGACAGACAGCAGATGAAGAGACAAATAGAGAGAAATAGAGAGAGAGAGAAAGAGAGAGAGAGAGAGAGAGAGAGAGGGAGGGAGAGAGAGAGAGGCAAACAGACAGAGAGAGAGAGAGAGAGGAGGGAGGGAGCAAGGGAGGGAGGGAGGCAAAGAGAACGAGAGAATGAGACAGACAGGCAGCGAGGCGGACAGATAGAGACACAAAGAGGGAGAGACATGGCATGAGAGACAGACATATAGGCAGAAAGACACAGAGACAGAAAGAGAGAAGATGGAGAGAGGGTGGGGAAGGAAGAGTGTAACTTTACAGCTGACTGGTGTGTGCATTTATCTTGCCAAAATTCCTTAACACTTCACAACCCCATAGCACAGACTGGAAGATGGTCTCTGTGAAGCCGGCCTTTGACTACCCATCATAGGAATAAGATGGCAATGCTAAACAGATCACTGCACTTTTGTTGCGACTTCATCAGAGCTCTCCAAACCGACTTCATTCCAGCTCCTTGAAACGAGAGTTGTTTTCCTTGTCTTTGTAACTAAGGTTTAAGAGTTCCCTTCCCTTGTTGTTTCAGAGTAAACGTTCGTTTTTCATGTTGATCTTTTTGTCGGACCACATAGAAACTCAGAAACCAAACTCAGGTCTGTGCCTGTTTATAGAGTTGTGTGCGACAAATCATAGCTACCCCAAATTGGTGACAGAGCTCTCCGAACTGATTTCATTTGAACTCCTTGAAATAAGAGTTACTTTCCTTGTCTTTGGAACTAGGGTGCCTTCCCTTGTTGTTTTTGGGGGTAACTGTTTGGTTTTCATATTAATCTTTTTTCTGAGACACATAAAAGTCATAAACAAAATTCAGGTCTGCGTCTGTTTATAGTGTTGTGTGCAACAAATAATAGCTACTCCAAACTATCATTAAACAGTCAAAAAAATCAATAACAGCTGGGAGAGAGACAGAAAGCCACAGGCCCTGACCTTGTGTGGACACGGTACAGGAGGTAGACACCTCGCCGTTGGCGTTCTTGATGACACACTGGTACTCCCCCCCATCATCTCCCCCACCTCTGTCAAAGTGAGGCTGGCAGTGGTTCCATTGAAGACGCACCGATGTCGTCTTCCTTGGCGCACCTCTCGCCCGTTGTGAAACCAGGTGGCGGTGCACACCGCTCACCTCCTCGGACCTGGCACTGCAGCTTGACGTCACGATCGCCGATGACGACGTCCATGTCTTGCAGGGAGGAGGAGAGGGTTGGGGAGGGGAGCCTCGGGTCAACAGTTTGGGTTTTTCTGCAGTAAGAGGGGAGACGGAAACTCAATATATGAAAGCAAAAATGCAAATATTTGTTGAATTTTATCAACACGTTTTCACTGTGTGACAACCATCTGATGAATACAGGTTTTCTAGCCTTTTCTTCTGCTACTGTATCTGTTTGATAAAGATAATGTGTCAACAATATAGAGTTGTGCGCATTTAATCTTCAGATTACAGGATTGATATTTCTTTCTTCTAGTTATCCCAAATTTCAGGTTAACCAAATTTCTAGTGAGCCAAGTAATGCTATAATGATCAATCGGTCCATCCATATTAAACACATCCATTTTGGGCTAAGGTCTATTAAACTAAACTCTTCTGTTTTTATATCAAGTTATAGATGGAAACATATATGCATGCTGAAAATATTTTACAGACTTGCACCATACAACACTGTATCAGCATATTACTTCTCACAGTTTTCATGAACAGCTTTCAGACAGTGGCCTCAAAGCTAAAACCATACACAACATGTACAGTAAACCAATAGTAAAATGTAATACATATACTGGTTTCAATGCCCATCTCGCACTGAATTTGAAGAGGTAAGTGACTGCCCGTTTCTTTATTTTCAATGTCCTGAGTGTTGTTTATCTTGCCTGATGAAGGCCTAAGAGGTCAAAATGCATCATGTTTTGTCTTGTGATTCATTTTCCATGTTTGGCGGATTTATTACATACAATTTTTATGATATATATACACTGACCAAAAACGTCCAGTTCAGCGGCAGCTGTGTCAGTGCCAGCAGCATTGTTGACAGTGCCAACATACATCCCACTGTCCTCCTTGCTGACATCACATACTTCCAGGTAATGGTAGCCGCCATCTTCGTACATCTGTAGGATTCATACACACAGCAATATTATCATTATTTAAAATGTCATATGTCAACTCCGCATTTTTCATGCACAATCATGAGATATTATATACACATATATATCCACCTTCTTTGCAACTTTTTTTTTTTCACATATCATTAATGCAACAAGGTTAACATTGTATGTGTGTAGTACTATGTGTGTACTAACTTTTCACATGTGCAGGATTTGTGGACACCCTCCAGGCAGTGATATTTTCTGTGTTGTTTCTTCATTTTTGTTTGTTGTTGTTGTTTCTTCATGAATGATATACTGTCTTTTTTGCTTCTCCTTTTCAACATCATCCTTTCTTAGTTGTTTGATCACTGAAGGCAAAAAAAACAAAATAAACAAAACAAACAAAAAAAGCGCTTCATGATGTACATCATTTTGTTTTCTAATAAAATTATATTTCTTTTACATTCTCACTCTCTCACTTTCTCCCCCCCCGCCTTCCCCTAACCCTCTCTCTCTCTCTCTCTCTCTCTCTCTCTCTCTCTCTCTCTCTCTCTCTCTCTCCCCCCCTACCCCCTCCCATATTCTCTCTACAAAGGAAATAGAACCCCTAAACCAAGGAACACTCCTACCTTGAATTTGGAGCTGGACTGCAGCTGCTTGCCGTTCCTGCTCCAGGACAGGCTAGTGCTGGGTGACCCTTCAAAGGCGACCTTGAACTTAGCATTTTGACCTTCATCCACAAACTGGCGTCTTGGCTTGACAACAAACTCTGGGGCCCGTTCCTTCTCGACGGATGTTCTTTTCACATCAGGTGATGGGAGACGCCTGAAAACAATCAAGGTTATGAAATAATGGTACCATACTTTCTCTGCCTGTCTGTCTGTCTGTCTGTCTGTCTGTCTCTTTCTTGCATGCATTCACACATATGAAATATGAAGTCTCTTTCTCTCTCAAAAAGACATTTTCAGATAATAATCATAACATGCTGAAAATATCAGCAATATTGAAAAAAAAAAGAATGATAATGATCAGCAACAACAAAATCATGAAAATAAAAACAAAAAAGATGAGGATAAATTAAACAAATTCACAAACTGTCTTACCTTTTTCCAATGTCAAGCTTGAATTCAACTGCAACAGAGCAAAAAAAAAAAGTGTGATAAGATCATATCAAAAGATTCAGAGGACAAAAAAACATAAGTAGATTATATGAAAACAGATTTAGATTACTTCAAAACATATTCAGTTCATATATAGATAGATACAAATATAGATGTATGCACCAAGTTCTAATCTCATCTCCATGTCACTTCAGCGATACTGCACCCAAGCCGCTCATTACAACCCCCCTCCCCAACCCCCATCCCCAGTCCACAGCAACGCTAAGACCATCCAGCCGCAGCCGCAGCCCCAGCACCAGCAATCCACAGGAGGCTGTCAGTGTCAAGTTGTGAAGAGGCAACCCACCAGATGAGACACTGCACTGCGATCAGATCACTTCAGTAGTGCCTGTTCTGAGCCAACAGATGCAGGACACCGTCTACGAAGCTCCCTATTGCTGACAATAACTGTTTAGTCATGGAGCCAGCATGAGCGAGTTCTTCTCTGAAGCGTCACCACGTCCGTCCAGTGGCAGACAAAACCAAACCAAGGGCCTAGATGTTCAAAAAAAACTGTGGTCACTAGCAGAGCAGGGCATAGACGGCCACAGAATTTGGAACAGTTTCTTTTTTTCTGCTGATCATGAGGATAAGAATGATGAAGCTGATGCAATGGATTCCCATTCACTTTTGAGACTGCATGACAGGGCTGTACTCTTCACTTCCTTGCATAATATATCCTGACATCGACAATGCCAGAGAGATACAGACACCTGCAGTGTTGGTCAGGAAATTTGAGCAACAACTCTCAGAGACACATCCACTACGATGATGAAA
Source organism: Conus betulinus (assembly GCA_016801955.1). Lineage (NCBI taxonomy): Eukaryota > Metazoa > Mollusca > Gastropoda > Neogastropoda > Conidae > Conus > Conus betulinus. The sequence continues at coordinate 344,832 of JADBJO010001557.1, read as the reverse complement.
CTTGACTGCGTGGTCCCAGTCTTTCCCAACCGAGCCCTAACAAAACCCAACTCTGGGTAGGAGCCAGTCAGGGGAGAAAAACACAAATAAATGGCTCTGATGGGAATTGAACCCACGACTTTCTAGCCTGGGGGTCCACAATGTTAACCGTTTTTACCACAGTGGCTGGTTTTTCCAGCATTCTTACCACTGAACCCACTTGGTTATATACAACAAACACTACAAAACTAATAAAAGGATTGGAGCACAAAGTTTAGTGGATGTCAATGTATATGACGGATGACAAGGCAAAATGAATGAGGTTGAGAAGCAGTCCATGTACAGCTGAAGTAGGGCAAAACAAGAATGATGATAGGAAAAGAAAAAGTGTGTGTGTGTGTGTGTGTGTGTGTGTGTGTGTGTGTGTGTGTGTGTGTGTGTGTGTGTGTGTGTGTGTTGTTGTTGTTCTTCAGTTTAACGTCCTTCCACTAAAAGTGATTCAGAGTGTGTGTGTGTGTGTGTGTGTGTGTGTGTGTGTGTGTGTGTGTGTGTTTTGTGTCTGTCTGTGTAGTGTGTGTACACAAACACAAACATCAGGACAAAGACAAAAGCAAACAAAAAAGAAAATGAATGAAACAGAAAGGAACGAAGAAAGAAAAGGACTAACAACAAAGTAAAGGAGAGGAGTTTTCATTGGGTGGTATAAACGAATATACAAAGACATAAACATTTCTGACGATGCATTTCTCCTGAGGAAAGAAGTTTCTACTGGGTGGTGTAGAAAAAAAAATGAAAGCAAAATAACATTCCAGAATGAAGACATATGAAACGCAGGAGTCTCTCTATTGGAAAGAGAGGGATTAAAGAATGAAATAACATAAGATGAAAGTCTGTGTCCTTAAAAAAAAAGCAAGAAAAAAATAATAATGAAAATGTAGGTGCAGATGATCGCAGTGCACAGTTCTTTTGAATTATTTAACACACAAAAATAAAGCTGGTTGGTTGAGGAGGTGCTTAACCGGAGTTCCTGAAGAGGTAATTCATCTTGTGTACAGAGAGGAGGCATATGCATATATAGGTGTTAGACCTAAGCAGTATTTGAAAAATAAAAGATAAATAAATAAATCACTCTGATAAATTACTTGTTCAGGATTATCCTGTACAGTAGAATAGTTTAAAATAAGTACTTCCACATATAGCTGTAGCATTGCGGCTCATTTTTGACAGAGAGATTAATATGAGACAACTTTCAGTGTAAGACGCGCGCGCGCGCGAGCATTCATGTGTATATGTATGTGTGTGTATGTATATATGTGTGTATATGTGTGTATGTATGTATGTATATGTATATATATATATATATATATATATATGTATATATATATATATATATATATATATGTGTATATGTATGTGTGTATGTATATGTGTGTGTGTGTGTGTGTGTGTGTGTGTGTGTGTGTGTGTGTGTGTGTGTGTGTGTGTGTGTGTGTGTGTGCGTGCGTGTGTGTGTGTGTGTGTGTATGTATGTGTGTGCATATGTGTATGTATGTGTGTGTATGTGTATGTATGTATGTATGCATACAACATTGGAACAATTTAACAACCTGACAGAATATGAAGGAATATGATGGAATATGACAAATATGAAAATAATTGGAACAAAATGACATCATACTAAAAGGAGGATGAAATTTATGTTAATATTTTATGTGTAACATTGATTACTTTGGTTTATCCTCTGTAAGGATGTGTATACAGTTAATTGAAATTATGTTGATTTATTATTTGTGGCTGAGTGCCCAATTTTGACCTGAATATTTGGACTCGCATAAACAAAAATTCATGCATAAACAGACAAGCATGAGCAAAAGCAAGATATGATTGTACAATGGGAGTGTTACAAGCAAGCAAACAATGAACTATATATAAACCGCCACTAAAGAAGAAACAAGCGATGTCCATCAATTAAGAATAAACACACAGACTTGGGTTGATCAGGAAAGGGGGAGGGGGAGGGGGGTGCGGAGAAAAGGAGGATAGATACTCTCTCCATGACTCCCTCTGTCTGTCTGTCTGTCTGTCGCTCTCTCTCCCTCTCTCCCTTTCTGTCTGTCTGTCTGTCTGTCTGTCTCTCTTCTCTCGTTCCTTCCCGTTCGATGTTCCTGTCTCGCTCTCTTCTTTGCTTTTGTTCTTCCCTTTTCTCCTTCGCGCACATCTGGTATCATCCTTGTACACTTATTTTAGTTTTTCGTCTCAAGGATGGTTCCCGGAAGATGTCCGGATCTTTTCTTTTCTTTTTTCTTTTTCTTTTTTTTTTTAATAACCTTTGTATCTTTTGTTACACACAGCGCGAAAGTGTCACAACACTAAACACTAGCACAAAAACAAACCCTGACGCGCTGTAACAAAATCCAAAACATTAAAATCAGCAAAATGATGTCCATTGATAGCAATAAAACATACAGACTCGCATGGCGCGTGAGTGTTGAAGAGTACAAAAAAAAAAAAAAAAAAAAAAAAGGACCGCCTTAAAAAAAAAAAAAAAAAAAAGCCAAAAGAAGAAGTAAAAAAAAAAATCAAGCAAATAAAAAAGACAAAAAAGAAAAAAAAAAAGACAAAAATAAAATTTGTAAAGGCGGGGGTGGTGGAGGGGAAAAAAAAAAAAAAAAAAAAAGTACTTCCACATATTATTCAAGATAAGATAGGATTCATTAAAATAATAGATATAATGGAGATAATTTCAGACTGATATATGACACAACGGCCTATTTACCTCAATTGCTCAAGAGAAAAATGTGAGGGGGAACCATATTCGAAATGGAGGGAATGTTTTGTTGGTGTCACTTCAGCGGGAGGGTTTCACACTATACAATTCAATCAGCCTAGCAGACTGGGTGAAAGCTCAAGTGTGTGGTGTGTATGTGTGTGTGTGTGTGTGTGTGTGTGTGTGTGTGTGTGTGAACACAGCTTATCATGCTCTCAGAGTGTGCCCTCTCACACGCCACTATCTTGCCAAACAAGTTGAATCATGTGGGGCGATTATTTTCAAAGCTTTATGAAGGTATTTATATCCTGTTCATTACCCCCCCCCCCATCCTGCCTGTCTTTGTCCTTCTTTCTTTTTTTTTTCTCTTGCTGAATTTGACACTTCTTCTGTGTGTTGATTATATGTAACACTGTGTGTGTGTGTGTGTGTGTGTGTGTGTGTGTGTGTGTGTGTGTGTGTGTGAGAGAGAGAGAGAGAGAGAGAGAGAGAGAGAGAGAGAGAGAGAGAGAGAGAGCGAGTGCGAGTGTGTGTGTGTGTGTGTGTGCATATGTGTGTGTGTGTGTGTGTGTGTGTGTGTGTGTGTGTGTGTGTGTGTGTGTGTGTGAAAGAGAGAGAGAGAGAGAGAGAGAGAGAGAGAGAGAGAGAGAGAGAGAGAGAGAGAGTGTGCGAGTGTGTGTGTGTGTGTGTGTGCATATGTGTGTGTGTGTGTGTGTGTGTGTGTGTGTGTGTGTGTGTGTGTGTGTGTGTGTGTGTGTGTGCATATATGTGTGTGTGTGTGCATATGTGTGTGTATGTGTGTGTGTGTGTGTGTGTGTGTGTGTGTGTGTGTGTGTAGTGTGTGTGTGTGTACAGTGTGTGTGTGTGTGTGTGTGTGTGTGTGTGTGTGTGTGTGTGTGTGTGTGTGTGTGTGTGTGTGTGTGTGTGCATGTGTGTGCGTGCGAGCACATGCATGTTAAAATGCATGTGTACATATGTTTGTGTGCATGTTCATCTCTACATATTCATGCATTTGTATGCATAGACATTCATGCATTATGTGTTTTTATGAAGGGGGTTTGTTGTGTGTATTTTCTGCCAAAACAGCAAGCCTCTTTCGCTTACCATACTCCTCACTATCAACAAGAACCAAGTTAACACTAAATTAGCAAGAAAACCAACGAGACAAACAAGCAAAGAAACAAACAAAAGCCCCTGCCATTCCAGCTGAAGAGGCAAGAGATCAACAACCTATTAATCTGCCACCATTTCAGCCATGCCGTTCGTTCCAAAGTTCGGGACAAAAAACACTTCTCAGATGCCATCGATATGATTCATACTTGCCATTGCATTGCTGTATATTTCATATGCTGTCATAAAAATCCGGCAGTCCTGGTGGGAGCCAATACGTTTTGAGAAAAAACACCAGACAGGCGTGTATGCCTTTTGGTATTATTCTTCTTCCTTTCACAGGAAGATTGAATCTTTACAGACTTTGGCCTGGGAATAATTCATTCTTACAAGTCTCAAACTAATTGGATGTGAATCTCATCTTGAACATGGGATCAAAAATCTTCATGATTAAAAGACGGTGGGAAGGAGGCCTAGTAGATAACACTCTTACCTAGGAAGAGAGAGAGAATCCCCAGGGTCTGAGGTTCTGATCTCACACAGGGGTGTGTGTGGTTTTACTCGCAGGACTTTGCTGCTTCCATTCACTGGACTTTGCTGCTTCCATTCACTGGACTTTTCTGCTTCCATTCACTGGACTTTGCTGCTTCCATTCACTGGACTTTGCTGCTTCCATTCACTGGACTTTTCTGCTCCATTCACTGGACTTTGCTGCTTCCATTCACTGGACTTTGCTGCTTCCTTCCATTCACTGGACTTTGCTGCTTCCATTCACTGGACTTTTATGCTTCCATTCACTGGACTTTGCTGCTTCCATTCACTGGACTTTTCTGCTTCTATTCAAAGGACATTTCCTGCTTCTATTCCATGGCCTTATCTAGTGGCCTGAGTGCTAGTCTTTCAGATGAGATGATGAAGCAAGAGTAAAGAGTGCAGCACGCATTTAGCAAGCTTAAAAAGAAAAGACTTCGTTGGCCTGGTTAGTAAGGTGCCAGACTCTTGTGTCATGGTCTGGAATGCAGTTGCCACTCACACAGCCAGGCTGGAAGAAAATTTCTCATCAGAGTTAACACCTGTGCAGACCCCCCCCCCCCCCCCCCCCCCCCCCCCCCCCCCCCCCCCCCCCCCTTCATGCAAATCTTAAAACCCAGGTCGTTTTCCCCCCCCCCGTCAACCCTCCATAATCACTGGCACTTATCCCCCTAAATGAAACATGATATGATAGTCTTTCAGATGAGATGAGGAAGCAAGAGTAAATGCTGCCAGGCACTGCATTTAGCAAGCTTCCAAAGAAACGTGGACTCTGTTCGTTCACCCCTGGTTAGTAAGGGTGCCCCCCTCTACTGTGGGGGTCATGGTCCCCCGGGCCTGGACAAGTTGCCCACTCCGAAAACACAGCCCGCTGGAAGAAAAATTTCATGCAAATCTTAAAAAACAGGTCCCCAATCAACGCACGTGTAAAAAAAAAAAACCTAGCACCTGCATTCAACCCCGTTCCACCTCTGACAGAAGAGTAGGCCATTGTGTGGCAAGGGAACTGATGATATGAAAATAAAACAAAATCACACTGGTGTTCTGTTCAGACATCATCCCTAAAGATGCAATATGGCTACTTTAATGGTGGGATTAAAAATGGTCACATATGCAAAAATGGGGATGTCTCCTTGTCTGACTTTAATGGTGGGATTAAAAATGGGCACATATGCAAAAATGGGGATGTCTCCTTGTTTGTTTCTGTGTGCTCTGTGTTGCCATTTCTGCTAGGCAATTTTGGTGTCATAAGCAGATTTGTTTGCAGTTATGGGATGGTCAGAATTTCATCATGGGAGCAAGAGTTACCCTTCTTGTTTGTTATTTACTGTTTACTGTTCCCTGCCTCACTTAAGATTTCCTTTCCAAAAAAAAAAAACAAACAAAAAAATTCACTGACTGAAAACCTTGTAGTTCCAGCCAACGAACAAAGAAACAAACAAACAAACAACACTACAAAGAAACCCATGTGGCAACAAGAGGGTTGTGCGGGCCAGCAATCTGAAACAAAATTAGGGGGCTGTAAAAGCTGAGTTGTTACAGCACTGAAACTGTGATCCTGGTGATCCAGGAGCTGTGGGTTCGAATCTCTGCCTGGTCATTTTGGTTTGGGAGATTTTTTCCCTCCAATATACATCAGTTGTGATTCCAATTCCTGAGAGGTCCTTTGAATAAGACTATAAACCAGGTTCCATGCGTGAATGCATGCATGGCATCTTGCACACGCATGTCAAATCCTGTCACCAACATTCTGTAAAAAAAAGACCTGCTTGGCCGTTGGTATGGATGACACATATGCTCATTGTATACATTCTCCTTAAAAGTCAAAGGAATAAGTGGAAGTCTGAGAGACAGATAATTCGAAGAATGAAGGACAGGGGAAACCAATGATTAGAACCAGCAGGCAGCCCTTCATTCAGCTCTATCCAGGCAGGCAGCCTGTTGTGTAAATGTGAGCACGGATTGTAAAGTGCTTACAGCTTCATCTCTAACCAGGACATGCGCTATGCGGGATTGAATTTTTTATTTTTTAATCACTTTGGTAGGTAAACAGAAAAAATGTGCAGACAGGCCAGAAAAAAAAAAAAAAACGTACAGATGGCCATGCACTCAACATGGGGAGAACAGATTGGATTTCACACTGAGAAATCTGTTGTGATGACACAGAGTTATTCAATACAATAACAAACTGAATACACTTCAAACACTACACTATACATTGCCACCAGACATATACCACACAACACCCAACAATACCACACAAAACCATGTATACAGTGACATACTAAACAATGCCGTATGATACCATACAATATAAAACAACAAAAACAAACAAACAAACATTGAAACAAACAATGAGGACTGTTGAAAAAGGATTGCATAATATACATGGCTTGGCCACCTTTGAACTGTAATGGGGCGACAAATGCTGTTATGTGCTCCTGATGCCAGTCAGCTCTGCTGCCTAATCTCCCCCTTTGTGCTGCTGTCCAGGGGGCTAGGAGTAACAGACCATGGGGAACAGGGAAGGCGTCAGGGGTGGGGTGGGGCGGGGGGCGGGTGGGGGTGCGGAGACCCCTGGCCCTGGAATTTGAAGTGCAAGTTTCTTTCCTCTTCGTTGTATGCAAAGTGGCGTCACGCTGGGCTGAGCAAGCTGGTGCACGACTTTGAAAAGCGCATTTTGTTAGGTGTGTGTGTTGTGTTTGTGTGTGTGTGTGTGTGTGTGTGTATGTTGTTGTTCTTCAATTTAACGTCTTTTCACTAAATGTGATATTAGACGAGGTGTGTGTGTGTGTGTGTGTGTGTGTAAAACTCTAAGTAAGAATTAAACAGTACAACCAAAAAAAAAAAAAAAAGAAAAAAAAAAAAAAATCAAAAGTAAAAACAAACATCTGTATAAAAAAAAAAATCATGAAACAGCAATTACAGGATGAGCCAACTGGGCTTAACATAAGAATTCGTACAAAATTTAAGAGAGACATGGTATCCTGGAATATGCACTTTGAAGCATCCTTTCTAAATTCTGACAAGTCGGAATCAAAGTAGGGGCAAAAGTATAGAACATGCGTTGTTGTACAATTATCAAGGACGCCGCAAGCACATCGAATATTCTTGACATATTTTGTTCTAAATGCATTTATTTTTAACCTAAGTGATAAGGAGAGAAGTTGTTTACTGTGTCTTGGATAGAATCCTATGTTTGTATTACGGTTTACTGGATTTACTGTGGAAGCCCTTTTTAAAAGATTACTTGCTCGAGAGTTCGTACAACAAAAAGTATAGAAGAGTCGGGTTTGTGTGTATTCGGGGGGAGAACACTTTCTTTGTAGTATTCCTCAAATTTTTTCAAAAGAGGCTCTTTGTAAGAGAGAATATCCTTCATGTAAGCTCAAGGGAATATGAATAGTAGCCGTATTGTCAGAATTGTTTGCACCTGCTCGAGCAATCCTGTCAGCCCATTCATTTCCGGATATGAAGCAATGGGAAGGAACCCAACAAAAATTAACTGTTATACCTCTTGACATAAGGTTGTGAATAAGTATATTAATTTCTGATATGATTTCAGCACGATTTTTTTGAATTTGCAGATTCTAAAGCTTGAAGAACAGACTTAGAATCTACACAGAAGAGAATACCATAAAAGTCAAATGATAAATCTTTTAGGTACTCTACGGCCATTAATATTGCTATTAGTTCGGCTGTAAAAATAGACCGATTTGCTCCAAGATGAAAGGACTTCTCAATTTTAAAAAAAAATGGAATGACAAAGCCACAACCAGCATTATTTGTTTAATAAAGACCCATCAGTATAGACTTTTACGAAGTGACGATAACAATCATTGATATGTGATTTTGCTTCGCAAGCTAGAATATTAATGTTATCAGATTTAGATATTGTAGTATAGTTATAATCAAATTTTGGTTTTCAAGAGCTCCCAGTTTGGGACGGGACTTATGGGAAAAACGCACAGCAAGCTTTTTATGGTTGATACCTGAATTTGTCAACAAGTGAGAAGAATATGTTAGTATGGTTTCAGTGGCCCGAATGTTTTTAGCGCGTTTAGGAAAGTCTACATCAGACCTCATATCCAGTTCCGTTTGGTTAGCACTTTGAGTAGTTGAGCAGCGAAGAATGTACTTAGCGCATGCTAGTTCACGATGGTCATCAAGAGGTAAGACACCAGCTTCATGGTATGTTCCTAAAGCTGAAGCATGAAATGGAACACCAAGGGCTAATCTGAATGCCTTAGAGTCTATACATTGAAGCTTTTTTAGTAAGTAGTACTTAGGAGCACTAAAAAAGACCCTCTTGTGCATATGACAGTTTGGATCTAACTAAAGCAGAAGACAGATGTATTAAACTTTTTGTTTCCTGGCCCCAACTTTGTTTACTTATTATAACCTTGAGCAAATTAAGAGATTTCCTCGCTTGATTTATTATATGTTCCAAGTGAAAATTCCAAGCAAGATTTGACGTAAGATGCACACAAGGAATTTAATCTCAGAAGTATAGCTCAATGTAGCATTATGTACTTTGAAGTTAGGAGTATTGTGAGCAGACCCACCTGCATCAAAACATCATACGGGATTTTTCAGCCGACAGGCATAAGCCATTATCAGACATGAAGTTCGCAATGTTGTCTAACTTTTTGATATTCTTCTTCTAATGTAATTAACAGATCTTTTTGATGTGTTCTTTTTTAATGTGGCGTTCAACCATAAGCAGATGTCATCTGCATATTGAATTAAGTTAAAGTTTTTTTTAATGTATTTAGGTAAATCATTAGTTAAAATATTAAAGAGAAGAGGGGCGATCACAGAGCCTTGAGGGATACCCATATCTAGTAATCTTTTGGATGAATAAGTATTACCAATTCTTGTCTGAATACTTCTGTTGATCAGGAATGTTTTTTTACAAATTTATAAATATGACCAGAGAGACCTATAGTTTTTAATTTATATAAAAGCCTATCATGCCAAAACTTGATCAAATGCCTTGCTGATATCGAAAAATGTGGCGAGTACGTTTTTGTCTTCTAGCAAACTGGTGTTTGTTTTTTTGTGTAGTGAGCTTTACAAGATGATCAACAGTAGACCTGCCCTTTCTAAAACCAGCCTGATTTGCAGGGATAATGCCAGTTTTTTCACAATAGTATGTCAATCTGTTTAGAACAATTATCTCCATTAGTTTACAGACATGAGATGTAAGAGCTATAGGTCGATAGCTATTTGTGTTTGTCATTGATTTTCCATTCTTTAAAACGGGAACAATAATTGAATCTCTCCATATGGAAGGTATGTTCCCTTCAATCCAACATTTATTAATAATTTCATGTAGAAGTAAAACAAAATTTTGTGGTATATGTTTTAACATTTTCATTAGAAATGGCATCTAAACCAACAGACGTTTTTCTTATTAGACAATGAAGAAATAGCAGAGTGTAATTCCTGAAAAGTAATATCAGCATTTAGATAATGATCATTGTTTTCGTCAGGATCAGCGTACATTTCTTTGTTAGATTGGTTTTTCCCTCATAGTTCTGCATTTTTCTGATAAAACTACAGAAGGAGCTATTTTGGGAAAACATGTCGGCAAATGATTCTGCTTTTTGGTATGCCGAAGGAAATTTTTTCAACACCTATTATGATTGGGTATGCAGGTAAATGGATTCCGTTTTTTTCATTTCATGGATCTTTTTTTTTCCAAATTTTATTGATATCTTTATGTTCACTTATTTCATTAAAACAAAATGATGACCAGTACTCGCGTTTAGCATTTTCAACTACTTTGTTCCTTTGGTTCTTGGCAATTCTGACTGGTATGCTCCCTTTTACCTTTTTTTTACTTTTGCGTACAGTTTTAAACGTGCTTTTATTTTTATCAACAGCGTTTCTGCAAAATTCTGTCCACCACACTTTACCCGTGTGTTTGAGAGATTTTGATTGACTCAGAATCGGAATTGCCTCACAGGCTGCGTGCAGTAGTGAGCCAGTAAAATGACTGTACATAGATTCTATGTCAGATTTACCAAAAGAATTTGACGTCATATGAAGATAGCACAGATTGAAATTTGGCCCAGTCAGCTCGCTTGTAATCAAACTTTGGGATTTTATCCTTACTGTCATCTTGGCTCACTGCAAATCCTCTCAGAGAAATAACTATGGGAATATGATCACTCCCTAAAGTGTGTTATCATAAATTTGCCATGTGCAGCTCGGGACCATTGATGGGGAGATTAAAGACAAGTCAATTGCAGATGATCTGTGACTAGGGATATCAGGCAGTCTCGTGATACTTCCATCATTTAACAGGACGAGTGGAGAGTCTGATATGTTCTCCACTAAACGGTTTGAGCTGACTTTCGTGCAAGTTTTATCCCAGAAAGAAGCATGTTCATTAAAGTCCCCTGCAATTAACCATTACCACCACTTTGAAAGTTTACATTATGTAGCCAGTCTGAATTGCTATCAATGACTCCTTTTGGGAAGTACACAGACACAATGTTTAAGACTAGAGAATTGTCAAAGTGAACAGAAGCTGCACAAGAATACAAGTCTGAGGTGCCAGGAGGTATAGGTGACTGAAGGGGATGGTAAAATAACTGGTCATTTATATAAATGGCTGCAGAGACTTTCTCATTGTCAACAGTTTCTTGTACCACAGGTGGGTAAAAAAAACTATCCAGCCGTGGCAAGTCGTTTTTAGACACATTTAGTGATTGAAAGAATAAGGACCATGTAGGAGCTGGCTTCAAGATGCTGTTGAAGATTTACCAAGTTCTTGTTAATCGACCGGCAGTTTCCACTGTAGTATATTAATGTCAGTCTTCTTTGCCATCAAAATTTTACAATGGACTTTCAAGGGGAGGCACAACTGCAAAATGAAGATAATTCAAATGAAAGATAAAAAGACAATTCCCCAACAATGAACTAATTAGTAAACAGTAATGCAATAGAGAACACTTTCACAGAAGGCAAGGCCTAAAAGAGGAATAAGATGGTAATGCGCGTACGCACCACAAAAAAAAAAAAAAAAAAAAAAAAAAAGAAAATTGAGGAAACTATGCGATGTAGCAGGCTGGAAAAAAAAAAAATCAAAATGGCGACCAGGCAAATATGTATCACGAAGACGATCAGATTATCATTGCAGTCGCTAGACATTATAGCACAACTACTGACTTTTTTGACGGGGGAGTGTTGTTAAGTTTTAAAGATCATTCACCAGTCTTGTAGAACATCATAAAAGTTCCGCCAGGGGGCCCTGGTACAGGAGAAAAGGGTAGATCATGATATCTGTGTGACGAGAAGACTGGAGGGAGGTATCGTGTTCTCCATGAAGAGCAATGTAGACTGGGATTCCTGGACTTGCTGCCAGAGGGTTCTTCTTCAGAAAAGATGGTGGACGTGTCGCCCTAAGTTACCAGCAAGTACACTGGCTCCTTTTCTGGTTCGGGTGGACTCCGTCTTTCAGTGTTCTGGGGCTGGCAATGAGGTTTTCATGGCTGATGGTGGACACTTTGGGAACTTTGAATAGTTCAGAGTTTATAACCGCGTTGAACATTTCGCGGTTTATGTTGTTTATTTCAGGGTCAGAAAACAGGAGCCACTTTACTGATCACAAATGCTGGTATGTGAATGCTCTTTAGCGATAGTTTAAATGGTGTCCGCAAAGAATTTGCTAGAGGATGCAACGTCTTTTTGATGAATATCATTGAGACCACAATGAATAACAATTGCATCAACTTCTGTATCCATTGACGACAAGGTTTGTCTCAGCGTGGGCAGTAAGTCCTTTGTAGTGGAAGATTTTTTGGAAACGGTTTTGAAACCATAAGAACGACCAAGTCGGGGGCATTTCACACCGTTCAAAACAGAATCATGAAGGACGAGAACAGTTGGGAGATCTTCATTAGGTTTTTTCACTTTCCTTTCCAAGTTGTGTCTT
>JADBJO010001557.1:325000-330000 GCA_016801955.1 Conus betulinus | reverse complement strand
GGGAATGCAAGGTCTTGTGCCCACGTGTGTGTACATAAGAGCCTGCATACAGGTATGCATGCACAGGCGTATACATGTACGCAGCTGTCCAGTTCATATTGCCAGACAGTAATGCAGACACAACTCAAGAACGCACCTTCACCTCAGACATCAATCACACTGAACAAACCAAGAGAGCGCAAACACCACCACACCACAAATGTGACCCTTCTCCACCAACCCCACTGCGGGTGGGGAGGGGGGGGGGGAGGTTTGGACTTTTTCCTCCTTGTGTCAATACTTTCACCTCATCGTTCACTGTCACACCTCAAATATTTGACTTTTCAAAACATGATATCATTCACCATTTTAGCTTTTTTCCCCACTTTACTGCTTAGGGGCTACATTCTTAAAAGAGACATTAAACTGTGGACGTAAGTCAACAGTTCAAACAGCCTTTCACCCCCCTTCATTCCATACATGGTCAAAACAGCAGACATCTTAACTGGTAAGAGCCACAACAAGTATGGACCAATCACAAGAAAGTTTACAGATGTCACTGAATCACTTGGCCTAACACGTGTATCTCAAAAGAGAGTGAGATGAAAAAGAAACTTAATGGCATGAAGAAACCAGTCTGGGAATCAACTTAATCACAAACTTCCTCCTCCATGCAAACAAGATAAACACCATCCTTAAGGGCTAGAGGTTAGAATGGGGATATTTTTGTACTTATGTACTTTTTTTTTTTTACTCCCAGTTCTTATAACACAGGGAGTACTTTACAATGGCAACGAAGAAATGCTGTCTGTGTGTCCGTGGTCAAAATGTGATCCATTCGCTCCAGACAAAACTTCCGGACCAATCTTTCTGAAAATTTGTAGGTTTGTTCATTATGGGCCACGGATGATGCCAGATGTTTTCTTTTACCAGAATAGCCATTACTAAAGGCTATAACGGCCAAAAACGGTTTTTCTTCTTTGTGGAACATCTGAGTGACGAAATACATTATGACGCATGTTTGACGTCGTCATACATTATGACACATGTTTGATTGTGACGTTTTTCAGCTAACACCCCCCCCCCCCCCCCCCCCCCCCCCCCCCCCCCCCCCCCCCCCCACGCGTATTCAAGATAAACTGGGAGTATGTTTATATCTTTTGCATTTTTTTTTTTTTTTAATAATTGGTGTCTGTTTCAGTGCACCCTAAGAGAAACCTCATCTGACTGGTCCACACGTTGCTGCGGACTGTTCATCCTCTCACCTTCTTTCAGCCCCAGGTTGCCACCATTGTTGGCGTCAGCACGTTTGCCTCGTCCAGCTCCTGCACACAGACAGCAAGGCACACACAGGTGAGAACTGCTGCCAGCACATGCTTCAGGGAGCTCCAGCATCACTTGAGACGTGGACTGTGCCCCTCAACATGTGTACACGGATAACATGTCAACAACTACCGAAGTGGACACGCGTTTGTGGTACATTCAAATAACAGACTGAGACAGAGAGAGACAGACAGAGAGAGAGAGAGACAGACTGACAGACATAGATAGTAAGAGGCAAAGACAGTGTGAGACAGATGGTGAGAAAACAGAGAAACAGACAGTGTGAGACAGAGAAAACAGACAAGCAGGCAGACTGGTAAATGAAAAAGAGAGGGAGAGAGGGGGACAGACAGAGAGTCACAGATGGACAGAACACTGTTATTGCACACAGGCATAAGCCTTACACAGAGAAAGACAGAGACGGAGACAGAGAGAGAGAGGGAGAAGGAGAGACAGCGAGAGACAGAGACGGAGAGACAGACAGAACACACACAAACAGACAGTGATTTCTCCATGATTATGTTGTGACATTTTCAAGAGTTCAAATATTTTCTTAATCCACTTCAGCAAGTAGTTCAATTTCTTTATCTGAAAATGTTGTTCCAAGTTTATCTTCGTTCTGTTAAAGGTCAGTACAAATTCGAATTAATCTGACCGCAGATTGGCTTCAATCAGTAAATGTGTGTGCGAGTGATCACGGTGTGTGTGTGTGTGTGTGTACGCATGCATGTGCTCTCTCTCTCTCTCTCTCTCTCTCTCTCTCTCTCTCTCTCTCTCCACTCTTCCCTTCCTCTCGTCTTGGCGTTTCCTTCATCGGATATCTCGATTCTGATCACACGCTCGAGTGGTGAGGTGAGAGAGAGAGAGAGAGAGAGAGAGAGAGAGAGAGAGGGTCCCTTGTTTGGAAAAAAAGACCAACCAACCAAACCGAACCACCAGTTCAGGCTTCAGGGCATACACTGCCTCACACCGTTGAGTACGACTACAGTGTGATGACGACGTCTGCTATCATTCCCATGCATAGGCCTAACACATAGCACCCTCCGCAGCCCCCACCTTTCCCTCCCTCCCCCCCTCTCCCATCCCTTGCATCTCTACCAACACCCCTCCTATACACACACCTTTTTCATCCTATGGTGGGAGAGAAGGATAAAAAACAACAACAACAAAACCCCAGACCAGCCCCATGATAACACATCGCTTCGTGTCACGTGGTCTCCTTTCCATTATTGCCATGCGTCAATCATCCCCTCTCACCTCTGCCAGGTATCGTGAGGGAGAATACTGCGACCGCTCCATCGGCTATTTCTGGTATGTGCAGGGGGGGGGGGGGGGGGGGGGGGGGGGACATAAACAATGACTGAACAGAATTAGAAATGGTTTCCTTTTTGACCTCTTGCTCTTACTTTTTAAGAGAGAGAGAGAGAGACTGAGCTGTTCTGTCCCACACCAACTGTATTGGTTTTATAACCTTTACTCAAGAAACAAATAAACAGAACACATTCACAGTCATCAGGACAAAAGAGCGAAAACAAGCCCTAGGCTTATACTGTGCTCAAATACATAACATTGACAACATATCGGCGGTTACAGTACATTGACGGTATACGACACATTTCACCAACTGTCTTCAATGCAACTTTCGTTTCTTTTCTTTTGGCAGCGTACTACCTTCTTACTGACTACAGTGCTCAGTTTTTCTCCACAAAACGCTGGTTATCCTTCAACAAAACTGACTTCAGCTGTTACTCCTGAGGATCAATTGTTTTCTCAAAGGGCTTAGCTGGTTTTCACCGCTTTTCCCCTGAGTTCACAAGCTTTTTCCCCTCTTCTCCCCCAGGAAAACAGTTATTATCGGTGTTCTCCCTAAAGATGTCAACTGTCTCTATTTTCTCGGGGAAAGCAGTATTGTGTCTTTATGGGAAACGACGAAAATTAGCAAACAGTTGTGATGCTTAGAAATATACTTGTGATCCTTGGAATAATGACCATTTTCTTTCTTTGCGCAACACACCAATGAGACCAGTGTGTATCCGCTTGCTATTGTAAACAGGAACCTGTTTGCCTGTTAACATTTTCCTCTCAAATGATACCCGTTTTCTTGCACAAGGGCGACGGTTATCATTCCAACGATAACAAGGAACACATTTTGTAATCCCACGGAAAAAAAAGAGGCGAAACAGTTATTATCCTCAGGACAACGATTGTGATCTTACGGAAATAGCTGTGGTCCTCAGGACAACAACTGTTTTGTTTTCTGTTTTCGGTATTTTCCTCAAGGATCATACCTGTTGTCTTGCGGAAAGTAGCTCGTGGACGTCAGTTTGTTCCAACACATATCTTGTCCCATCCTGGCGTTTATTTTTCTTCCCCCACCTCTCTCTCTCTCTCTCTCTCTCTCTCTCTCTCTCTCCTCTCTCTCTCTCTCTCCTCTCCCCACCCTCACACACACACACGCACACAGACAGACAGACAGACAGACACACACACACACACACACACACACACACACACACACACACACACACACACACGTGGACTCGCGCACATTTGCACTCACGCACATCCCAAGTAAACAAATGCCTCATCGGGGGAAAGAAGACACTTTGGGGACTCTACAATTCCACTTAATCTTTCCGCAGTACATAAAACATGGGTGTCGGTCAAGGCGAATCAAAGGTCCCCAGCTAACCTTCCTCTGAAGACCTGGGACTCCAGTCTTCCGACTGCTCGCTGCACAGTGGCGACATGCATCCTCCCCATCCTTCTGATCCCCCGTCCTCGCCCTCCCTCTCTGCGTCCTGGCGACGAAGAACCCGTGGACTCTCCTCGCCCGAGAAGAGCCGCACGACCACCTCCGACTTGAAGGTTTTCTCTTCCCTGGTCATCGGCTCTGGACAGAGTTCACGGTCACCCTCTACGGCAGCAGGTTGAAGGTCAAACACCTCGTCAGATGACCTTTGCCTGATGCCTAACTCCTCACGATCCTCTGACGTTTTATCTCGAGACTCATCCTTGAGGCTGGCCTCCAGTACGTGAGATGAAAAGCGTTGGCGACCACCCGAGTTGTCTTCCAAGTCATCGGCCTGTTTATGAGAGATGCCAGGACACAATACGCCTCAGAAACCTGACCTGAAGGTTCATCTGAGGTGATTTCACACGGCTGGCCTCTTTCCCACCGTTTCCCCCCCCCTTGCCTTGTTTTGTTGCTGTCGACATGGAGTCTGGTGAAGTGGGAGAAAGAACCATGTAGAGGCTGGAGTGAGCTGTGGTCTGCTGAACGTGGACCACAGACGGTGGTGGTGGGACGGGGGGACGGACGAGATGTTGGCAATACTGTGGGATTAACGACAATGCCAGACCGGGCTGAATCAGAACGAGGTTCTGCTGCCGTAAAGTCTGGCACTGACGTGAGGTCAGCCTCATTTATGCCGTTCTCATCTCCATTAGCAGCCAGTCGCACAGTATCCTCCACTGTGTCTTCTCCAGAGCACATCACTGTCTCCTCAGTCATGGTGAATGTGAGATCATCAGCCATCTTTCGGCCCTGCTTGTCTTCTGTTGGACTACTTCTAGGTCCTGTTCTGTCATGTAACGCCACTTCAATCACTTCAACCTCCACTTGCGGCTCAACTTCACGTTAGTGCAGAGTTCAACTGCACTTGTATAATCAGCAGGCAGCCGTGTCTGTGCACCAC
>JADBJO010001557.1:295000-315000 GCA_016801955.1 Conus betulinus | reverse complement strand
TTTGGGATTTTGGCTACTGGGATAATACTAGAGGTTTCATACACAAGGGAGATACCGGGGATTCTTGATACTGAGGACACACTGGGGATTTGAAATATATATACGTAAGACATTGTATTTAGAACGTCGGAGAGACACCGTGAAATGTGAAGATGGCGGAGAAAACCGGAATTTGGGGGCATTTCCAATACCAGGAAGACGGGGGACAAAGACATCTATGAACCATAACTCTTGCTGGTCAAGAACGACTGTTCACTGCAGCTGAGTTACTGTTCCTTGAGGGTGTGTAATCTATGACGTGGTCCCCGATTATGCAGGAAGTGACGCCACGCCTGCAGTCATGATGGCCGACCACGTCACCTGGGGCTTTGCACAGCTCCCTCTAGCGGTGCCCTTGACAGTGAAGGAGGACAGTGATTTGGTGAATGGCCTGTGTCATTCTAAATTATCCCCACACAATGCCTCAGCCAGATGCCCTGGAAGATGGATCAACTTGCTCTGAGAGCGATTTGTCACTGGGTGGTGGGGAGGGGTAGGGGTGTGTTGTGGGGGGGAGGATGGGGGGTTAGAGTGAGCTGCAAGGGGGAGGTGGGGAGGGGGGAGGACTGGGGGGGGATGCTTGCATAGTAGCATAGGATGAAGATGCAGAAGTGGAAGATAAGTGTGTAAGCTGGAGTCCAGATACTCTCTGTCATAAGATAAAAATCTGTACATTTAAATTAATCCTGTCTAAGAATGCAAACAATGCTAAACTCTCTCTCTCTCTCTCTCTCACACAACACACACACACACACACACACACACACACACACCACACACACACACACACAGAGCCTTCACCTCCCTCCACTCACGCACCCCTGGCACCCTCTTCTGTCCCTCTGCCCTTTCATATCTGCCTCTCCTCTCCTCTCCTCTCAAAATGATCCCCTCGATCTGACACCGATTCATCACAGTCGATTTCACAGTTGAGGTTAAATCAATGAATGGTGTAGATAGCATCACCTCCTCGCTCTCCCACCCTCTCTCTCTCTCTCTCTCTCTCTCTCTCTCTCTCTCTCTCTCTCTCTCAAGGAAAGAACTCTATAAACATCAAGACTTGAATGAAAGGTGTGGGCAACCCTACGCCTTAGGGCAAGGCCGAATCACTGAAGGATGACACCCGTATGTCCTCTTACGCGTACGTACGTCCTTTGCACAGAGAGAGAGAGAGAGAGAGATGAGAGTGAGAGAGAGAGAGAGAGCGAGAGAGAGAGAGAGAGAGAGAGAGAGAGAGAGAGAGAGTGAGCTTAGTAAAATTTACGAGTGAGCTATTAAGTCAGTTCATTTTCATCTCTTCATAACCATCAGTTCATCGCCATTTACAGCAAGGAGATTCTGCAGCTAAATGTGAATAACTTATCCACCCTGACCGTAGCTTTCTCAAAGGTTCGTGAATATCCCACCATGACTGTATTCGTTTTCAAACAACTATCCCGCACTAGTACCTGGTGTGATCAGAGCACTCTCTAACCCTGCAACAACAGCCTCCAGTAGTTTATAAACCAGCCGGACAATGGCCGTCGACCTAAACCTGTCGCCTGCACGTTTCTACAATGCAGACGGAACTCTGCTCAACATTCACAGGAAGCAACCTTGACTTAACACTGCAAACACCCTCACCCCACCCCCCTCACCCCACCCCCACCCCCCGAGCACCGGGACACGAATGTGGTTTCCACTCGGGGGAAAAAAGCACATTTGTTTTGACTTTGAGCAAAAAGGGGGGCCTTCCCAACCTAACACAGGGGCCTCCAAACCCCCCAAATCCCCAAAGTACACACAGGAGGTGGGACACGGGTGAGTGCACATTGCGGACCCGGGTGGCCCGGGGGGGGGGGGGGGGGGGGGAGGGAGACGGGTGACCGAGCACGGGGGAGCAGCGGGGGAGCGACAATGTAGGAAAGCCAACTGACCGGCAGACGAGGACGACGCATTTTTACAATGGGTGATGGGGGGGAGGGGGAGGGGGGGCTGACCTCTTCCCCACCTGCAGTGGTCAAGTTGTGCACGGCAGACTGCAGGGCCGGGTGACGGTCCAGTGAGCAGTGGGAATCAACAGGCGAGCAGGGGACGCAGATTAGACTGATTTTTTTCTCTCTCTCTCTCTCTCTGCTCCAGATCGCTCGCTGCCCACGACGACGTCCTTTCGGCTCCTTCCACAAACAATCCTCTACTGCAGTTGCTTTTATTACTGCCTGCATGGGCGGAGCGCTGGTCCTGATCTTCGGCGTTATTCTGCCTGGGTGCAAGTAGAGAAACAAAGTCTGAGAGATCAGAGTCAGAGGCAGTGAGAGAGAAGGGTGGGAGTGGGGGAAGGGGTAGAGAGAGAATGAGTGAGAGAGAGAGAGAGAGACAGGAAGAGAGGGAACACAGGAGAGAGAGAGAGAGAGAGAGAGAGGAGAGAGAGGAGAGAGAGAGAGAGAGAGAGAGAGAGAGAGAGAGAGAAGTGGTCAGTTACCGCTCAGTCATTATAAGCTTACAAGAGTTTTCCCTCAGTGCCCACCACTGATTCCCTGGCCACTGTCTGTGGATACTGTTGTCACGTAATGCCTCAAAGGGCGCCCACGATCAGACATGACCCGACCTGCTAGGCCCGCACACATTGTCTGCATCACCCAAACAATATCACTCTGGGGTCGACAATTACTTTTCACCGAGTTCTTCAAGGTTTCCAGGTCCTGCATCATCCCAAACCATAACTTTCAGAGAACCTCCATAACGGACATCCCGACCTATTTACTCCGAAAGATTACTACACACTACTCCTAATTCAAAATACGAGTATTTTCTACAAAACACGAGTACTCCAACGAGAAAGTTTAAAACCAAACGGCAAACATGCGATGTTTGTATCACAGCAGTGGAATACTACGTAACTAGTAACTATGTTAAGTATCAGTATCACCTGTTTACATTAACACGGACGTGACCCCCCCCGACACCAGGTGAGAAAAATAAAGCTGGATTGGGCAAGTCCTCAGGATGACCTCAGACGCCCTCACGAGAGTGTCCTGATCATTTCAGTGGACCTCCAGATGGTACAGGGGGTGTAGGAGGACCAAGGGAGGCGTAGTACTGACTTGTGGACCTGGAACTTTCATGGAGACTCAGAGTTTTCACTCTTTGGAAAGATCCATTCATAGGTTCTCCGCCCTGGCCTTTATGGATAAGAGGCCGAGGATGTTCCAGTGATGACAACTTTCAACAGTTGTTGGCAGACAGCATGGTCAAGCTTGAAATGATTGTTAATTTCACTCATCCTTATTGTTCTTATTACCATTTCTTTTAAAATCGCATGCAATCTGTGTAGCATCTCTTTTCTGGAAGAAGGATGGGGGGTGAGGGGAGAGAAGGGGCATCACATGACTTGTTTACTTGTTTACTGGCACACCCTTTCTTCTTCCCTTCGCATACTTCTCTCTCTCTCTCTCTCCTCTCTCTCTCTCTCTCTCTCTCTCTCTCTCTCTCTCTCTCTCTCTCTTCCTCTCTTGGAAGGTCCCCGGCCCATTGTTTCCTTATCGCTGTCGCCTCTTCCAGGCTTTCTGATGCCTCCCCAGAACACCCTGCACCCTGATAACTCCAGTTACAGTCATTGTGCTGTGCTTGTTCCACTCCGAGAGAGAGAGAGAGAGAGAGAGAGAGAGAGAGAGAGAGAGAGAGAGAGAGAGAGAGAGAGAGAGAGAGACATACAGACAGACAGACAGACAGACAGACAGACAGAAGGGCAGGCAGAAAGAGCGAGAGAGAGAGAGAGAGAGAGAGGGCAGACAGAGACACAGACAGACAGAGACACAAATAGACAGACAGATACAGAGAGCGCGCAAGAGAGAGACAGACAGAGAGAGACACACACACACACACAGACAGACACAGAGAGCGAGCGAGAGACAGACAGACAGACAGAGAGAGAGAGAGAGAGAGAGAGAGAGATGTTACACTTTCAGATTCAGAAAAAAAAAAAAACCCTCCCCTTTTTCCTAAATCTCAACGACAAAAATAAACGGTACCTGACTGGGAGAGAGAGAGAGAGAGAGAGAGAGAGAGAGAGAGAGGAGAGAGAGAGGAGAGAGGGGGGAGAGGAAGAAAGAGAGAGAGAGAGAGGAGGGGAGAGAGAGAGAGAGAGAGAGGAAGGGGGAGAGAGAGAGAGAGGGGGGAGAGAGAGAGAGCGCGCAATGTAACACACGGAAGGACAGGAAACAACGAGTCACGGAAATAGAAACAGAAACATCTTACATGAAAAGTGTAAAAAGCGAAAGACATGAAGAAAGGATAGAATGAAACATGGAAGGAAACTCAATTCAGGCAGCCAGAGAGAGAGAGAGAGAGAGGGGGGGGGGGAGGGAGAGACAGAGGGATGAGGGGGAAAGAGAGAGAAAGAGAGAGAGAGAGAGTGAGAAAGAGAGAGAAAGAAAAAGGAAGAAAAAGAGAGAGAGGGAGAGACAGAGAAGACAGAGAGACAGATAGACAGAGACAGAGAGACAGACAGACAGGGAGGGAGAGGGAGGGAGAGTAAGCGGATAGAGGAGACGGGGGGCGGGAGATGGTCCTCTGTGTGCAGTTGAAAGGGAACCGAATTCCACCTGATGTCTCCACAGGAATGCGAGACAAGACGCGAGAGAGAAAGACACTGCGCTTCCAGCGGCACAAACAACAACGTGTGAACAAGGCCGTTAAAACTCTTGGACCCCTTCCAGAACTGAGTTCGGCCTGGTAGACTTGACTGGTTTTTTTTTTTTTTTTAATTCTTTCAAGCGCACATGACCTCACGTGGCAGATGTTCCTGGGCATTGGCTCAGCGTTCTTCCTCTGACTCACCCGACAGTACATAAAAACAGGAGTATTTAAAACGACCAGTTTTTCTTTGTTTTTTTTTTTTTTTCCAAGTGCAAGACTTAGGATCAAAACGTCAAAGGGGGGGGGGGACAGGAAGGAACATAATATCGACAGTATTAGTTAAGAGCAGAAACAAGTAAATGAGGCCACTTTCAGATTTTTAAAAAAAACCCCCCCCTTTTCCTAAATCGTAAACGGTACATAACTGGGAAAAAAAAACCCGGGGTTCTATCAGATGTAGTAAGTTTAGAATTCCACATCGATAACCAAAATCTTATACGCAAGCAAACTGTTCATTAAAGCACAAACAAACAAACAAAAAAATGGGATCATCAGTTCCTTTCCAAAATAGGTAAAATGTTAATACGAAATAAATTACCGTACTTTTACTCATAAATCAGTTCTACCCTGCTCAGCCCAAAACACAGTGAAAGGTGTACGCCAACATACTTCCGCTCTTGTACGTCAATCTGTCAAGCCTACAGGTTACTCCTAAACAACTGGGTGAGTCTTAATAACGTTTCGCAGGGTCTCAAAAAAACCCGGTCCAAAGCGATCAGATTGTAGTAAGTTTAGAATTCCACTATCGATACCAAAATCTTATACAATGCAAGCAAACTGTTCAGCAAAAGCAACACACAAACAAACAAAAAATGGAGATCATCAGTTCCTTTCCAAAATAGGTAAATGTTAATACGAAATAAATTACCGTACTTTTACTCATAAATCAGTTCTACCCTGCTCAGCCCAAACAACACAGTGAAAGGGTGTACGCCAACATAACTTCCGCTCTTGTACGTCAATCTGTCAAGCCCTACAGGTTACTCCTAAACAACTGGGTGAGTCTTAATAACGTTTCGCAGGGTCTCAACAGAACCAGTATCTCAAAGCGATTTTTTTTTTCTTAAGTTCTTAAGTCTCTTCGTGTAAAAATGACGAAATGCCAAGAAAAAAATACTGTTTCAGCAAGAGAGCAACACCAGCGTGTAAACAGAGGGAGAGAGAGGGGAGGAGGGGGGGGGGGGGGGGGGGGGGGGGGGAGAGTGAGGAGGAGAGACAGAGACAGCGAGAGAGACAGACAGACAGACAGAGAAAGACAGACAGACAACGACGGAGACAGACGGGAGAGAGAGGAGAGACAGGGGAAGAGATAGAGAGACAGAAAGTTCCTAATCCGTTCCCTGACCGGACAATCCAAATTTAGAAGCCAGGATCAAAAGAACGCCCCCATTATGCTCAGCCCCCCAAAAGGTACCACCTCAAAGGCCAAGCCAACTCGGGTGTGTGGCGGGGAAGTGGGTGAACTCTGCCCTCAGAGGCCCTGTACAGCTAGCAGACTTATCCCAACACTGCCGGGAGGTTCCCCAGGCGTGAAGACCTCCCATACTCCGCAACATCCACACCCCCCCCCCCCACCCCCCCCCCCCCCCCCCCCCCCCCCCCGACCCCGAGGTGGGCACGTGACCTCACCGGAGCGCCGACAAAGGGAGCATAACGGCAGAAGTCAAGTGGATTTACTGGCTGAGTTCACCGCCACACTGCCAGTTTCGCCGTCAACAGAGCCCCTGCTAGGTCTTCAGAATAGCTTTCGACCACAAGTTAATCGCTTCGAAGAGCTTATAGAAGACTGTGGAAGGTTTTTGTCTAATGGCAATTTACTGTGCCGTGGCCTGGAAAGGGAAAACAGAGTGGTGCTGCTGAGAGGTGAGATGGCAATCCGACGGTCTGCCAGCCTGGTGCCTCGCTGTTCGTCGGCTGCTCTTTTCCTGACAGTCTCCTGTGTGGACGGGACCGAACGTCGGCTACAGTACAGATGGATGAGCAATGGTTGTGTTACAGTCGGGAAGAATTGATTGATTTCATAGACACTCTTGGGTCTGTGTTTTACAGAGAAGGTTGTAGTAGGCCTACAGACCCACGTCCTTGCAAATCAGTATGACCTTCTTCAGTCAGGACGAAGATATCGATCGGTTAAATGCAGAAGTGTCAGATTTAAACAAAGTTTTATTCCCCTGTCCATTGATTTCTTGAACCGAGAAGATGTTTAATTGAATCCCAAATTCCTCTATATGAATGTATGTCATATGTGAGAAAATGGGTAATGTGGCTAAATTATTGTTATTTGCTGTGAATGTGTGTGACACAAATTAATTTCTCAAATTGAGATAATAAAGTTTACTTGACTTGAAGAGGAGAGAGAGAGAGAGAGAGAGAGAGAAAGGGGCGTGGGGCGGGCATAGGGGGTTGGGGTGTTATTATCTCCGATTTCTTTGTGTCTATGCCACTGCCGGAGGAAGAATAAACTGACACCACACCAGAATATTTCAGCATATAAAATGTCAAAAGAGCAAATAACGATAAAATCAGCTAAACACAATTCAGAACTGCTTAGCGGTTGTCATGATCCTCTGTATCAAACCAAACTATCTCTCTTCCGCTTCCGACCGATCCATTTTGCTCACGAAACCGCTCGATGTTCTCACCAAAATACCGCGAACTGCCAACATTGTACTTTACATGGAACGCCGTAATGTGCCTTACTCTCCCTCGTGCCTGTCATAAGGTATTACTGCTCCACCAGTGAGCTTTCTTCAACACAGCCCTTCCAGTTCCACACACACACACACACACACACACACACACACACACCATCAAAAATATCACCTTGGTTCATGATCTTTCCCTCAACCTCGCGTTCCGCATGTCCAAGCAACATCGTTACATCACCCTGCTCCATCAAATTGTCTCCCATATCGCCGTGCTTCCACATCAAACAGCACGTCACCTTGAATGATCCCCTACTGTTCTTTCCGTTCCGTTCCCAGCCAGCCCTCGCTTTCCCTTCCTATGTCCACACACACCCACACTGCATCATGTTGATTCACTCACATTGTCCCCTACCTTGCCCTGTCCAGACATCAGCACTGTGTCATTTTGAATCACCGTCACCTGCACCGTTATGTCTGTCCTTTCCTTCCCGACTTTCCCCTCCCACTCCCAACGTCAACACACCATCACTGCATCATTCTGAGGCACCATATTGTTGCCCCCTACCGTGACAGGTCCATACATCAGCACTGTGTCATCTTGAATCACCGTCCTCGCTGCCACGCTACCGTTCTTTACTCCCCAAACATCCAACCCCGATGTTCACACACAATCACTGCATCAGCTCAAATCAAAGCATCATCACCCCCACTCCACTCTTCCTAAAATACTGCAAACCTTGCCCCCCATCTCCCTCTCCGTCCACCTACCATCACTCCCAATCGTACGTCACCATGATCCGTAACTGTCCCTGGTGTCCACATCCTGCTACAGCTACATCCATCGTCCGTGTCGTCATCCGCGCATCGCACCTGTCTCCTCTGGCCCCGGACTGTTCATCTGCAGACCCAGCCTGTCGCATCGTGGCTGTCCTGACGCATGGTGGGGTTCACCAAGCTTCAACAACCTTCAAGCTGATGCACAAGACACTCTGTGTGGCTCCTTCTCTCCCTGTCTGCGCCCAACCTCAGCACTGCTACGTTCTGTCTGTCAGCACGCAGTATGAGCACCGTGTGGACTCGGCGGTTGACCTTACAGAGCACAGACTCTCACTGTAATCGCCACCTCGGAAATGGGTTTACTTCCGGGCGACCTTTTTCCCCTGTAGGGGTTATTTCTGACTTCTCTCTCCCGGGCTGGGACACACGCCATGAGGTCTGCTGCCTACGATCGGCAGGAAATTCCTTGCGTGGCTCTACACTTCTCCTTCCCCCACTCCCCATCCCCATCCCCCTCACCATCTGTCTGTCTGTCTGTGTCTCTCTCGGTCTCTCTGTCCCTCCCTCCCACTCTCTCTTTCTCTCTGCCCCCCCCCCCCCCCCCTTCCCCGTGTGTGTGTGTGTGAGTGTGTGTGTGAGTGTGAGTGTGTATGTGTGTGTGTAGGTTGCGTGGCAATCTGAGTGTATGTTTATTTCACAATGTGCTTTTTCACTTCAATTACCACTGCTTCCTTTCCCCTGATGATTGTGATTTCAGTTCTGTCCCGTCTTCCTGTTCATTTCCACACAGATGCAGTGCATTCTGTCTGTTTTGTGCCACTCACCATACAGCATGTTCTTATAGAGTCTAGGGACCAGCACCATGTCAGAATGTACTTCACACTGCAGGAAAACCATGTACAGGGAGGTCCTATCTGATTTTTTTTTTTTTCTGAACGCGCTAAACATTTTTCGTCTGATTATGATTCTACGGCAAAAAGATTTTAACGAAGATCTTATGGCTTTTTGCTTGTTTGCTTGAAGATGATCTGTTTTAATGAGTTGTGTGTGTATACGTTACTTTAATTAATCTATTTTGAGAGTTGACTTCAACGGGGGTGACGGACATGGTATGGACCTTTGTGGTCGGCTGGGCTATAAGAAAAGAAATTGAACTGACACGTGCATGTAGCCCAGTTCAATTTACACTCTCTCTCGCTCTCTCTCTCTCTCTCTCTCTCTCTCTCTCTCTCTCTCTCTCTCTCTCTCTCTCTCTCTCTCTCTCTCTCTCTCGTTTGTTTCTCTAAAGCAGACCAACAGGGCCAGGAGAGGAGATCGGAGGCATACCAACATTCTGACATCTACGCACCCTTCTTTGATATTGCTCCATGAATAATGCGTACCACTCACAGGCCTCGCATCTATCTATTTTGTCATCACTTCCCAGTGTGTCATCAAGAGAAGGAAATCAAGCGAAACTTCACCCGGATGTACATGTACAATCTCAATAACAACGAAACTGATACTGACTAGTGTCAGCAAGTTCACTTGACTGACTCAGAAAGTGTACATACGTACACAGACGACCAAATGCGACAGGGGAGGAAAAGGGGTACGAGTAGAAGGGAGTGGGGGCGAGGGGAGGGGGGAAGCAGGGGTAGGGGGGGGGGGGTGGAGAGAAGGACAGCGAACCCAAGACATGGAAAGAGAGAAAAACAGTGCGTGGAGAGAACGCAGTCCCATTTATGTTGACTTTTAAGAGAGTTTGCCAGCGCCCCAGTTGCCTTTATGTGTCCATTCTTATTTGGTGACCCTTGCCAAGTGCTCGACATTGACGGGCTTTTAACCCACCTACGTATTTCTTTTCTCCTCACGTTTAAAAAAACATACGTATACGTTGATCTACTTACTTATACCTCTGTGAGAGTATCTCTCTTCTCTCTGACCTGACCACCAGAGATAACCAGCAGATCGCTGGGATGAGAAACTGTCCATGGTGTCAGCTGACCCATCTCTGCCTCGTGCAAACAGGGTCGTGCCGCGAGTGGGGGAAAACAGTGTCATCTCCTCACCTGCCCTCTTCACCTCCTCCGACACCCTGTTTGAGAAACCACAGGGGTACTGAGGGAGATAGGGGTAAGTGTGTGTGTGTGTGTGTGTGTGTGTGTGTGGTGTGTGTGTGTGTGTGTGTGTGTGTGTGTGTGTGTTGGGGAGGGGGGGGGGGGGTAAGGTCGGGGGCGGTGGGAGAGGTTGGGATGGGGGATGCAGATGTGGAGACAGGGATTGGACGCTGTAGGCTGGAGACAAGATCGGACTGTGGAAACAACAAGGCACTCCACATTCCCCCCGCCGACGACAACAAAGGACCCTGGGACTGGTATATTACGAGGCGGCTTGCCGAGTCCTTTCCCTTGCCCGTATCCCCCCCCCCCCCCCCCCCCCCCCCCCCCCCCCCCCCCCCCCCCCCCACACACACACACACCCTCCCACCCCCCCCCCATTCCCCCTCTCCACCACCCACCATCCCACTCCCTCACCGCCAATTCAGGGGGAAGCCAACAAGCGGGACAGGAAGACCTTATGCCGGCCCAGTGACCTCGGATACTAAAGTTGCCAGGAGGAGAAATAAATACATTCCTCTTCTTACACAGTGCCCGAATGAGGAAGCAGCTTCCTTTCCTTGTCCCTGGGAGAGAGATGGCGTCCTGGCACTCCTGACGACCAGGGAAAACCTGATAAGGATGAAAGAGGTGGGGTTTTTTTGGTGATCATTGTTGAAGTCTGATGGTGGCAGACGACAGAGATGGAGTCTGTGTCAAGCCCAGTGGCACACCCTGAGGGCAGGGGTGAAGGGGGAATGTGATGGGAGAGACACGGTCTCCAGTCCCCGACAACCTTACACACTATCGATTATTCAGTATTCGTCAGAAAGGTACTTTCTCGGCTACCTGAAATATTCAATAATAATTATAATGATAATGATATTAATAAGCTTAACGACGACGACGACGACGACGACGATGATGATGATAGCAACAATAATAATAAAAATGAAAATAATAATTATAATAACAATAATGATGATGATGATAATAAACTACGTGTTGGAATATCTTCCCAATCTCTGTGAATTACCAACAATCGCTGTAGTTCTGCACAAACTCCTCTACATTAACACTGACAAGCATATTGTAGTCTAATGGTCCGCAAACAATTGCCGATTTGCGCCCACCGACGAGACATTCCATTGTGAAGAACATTCCAGAGACGCCACGGCTCTGTGCTAATCCTATGTCCCGTCTAACTGGGGAGACTGTCACGTGCAATGCCGATCAATCTCAACGTTAGTCCCGTCTTAACGGACACACTGACCTAGATCGTTCGACACTGATCCTGTACTCATGGAAAATATTGTTCATGGTCGTTCAGTACAATCCCTTGTGTTCATTTTGGATGGGGTTTCTGAAATCGTAATGTCATCTATGTCCAATCTCATATGAATTGCTTAAGATCGTTCAATATTGATGCTACGTCCAACATAAACAGGAAAATTGTCCAAGGTTGTTCATGATTCATTTTCGACCTTATTTGTACCGCTAATCCATAGATGCTTCTACTGTTCTGACCAGTGTACTTTTAGTACAAAGATCTCCCTGGGTTTACTCCTACTATTTCCTGCAAGTCCAAAGATTGTTCCGTGTTAACAAACCTTACATTTCAACGACGACGACAGTCCAAAGACTGTTACGCATCAAGCTGTTCTCTCTGACAGAATGAATGAATATGTTACTGTGTGTGTGTGTTCATTAGTCTGTGATCCCTGGTAACAGGAACTGAAGTCGAAAGTCCAAAGATAATTCTGTGTCCTTTGATTCTGTCCCACCTTACGGCAGGGCCATTCCAAAAGATCGTTTTGCACTGCTCGCTCTGTCTAACGGCAAAGGCAGACCAAAGATGGCTTTGTGTTAACCCTTTCTTCCTGCCAGCAGTGACAGTCCAGCTACACCGCACTGTGTGCCAGACGGCTGCTTCCCATTGGGGGGACGGTCCACATACCGACCTGCCCTCACCTCACCTCACCTCACCTGCCCTCACCTGCTCTGCCTGCTTCCCGGCTGACACCATCACACCGGGACGAACGCCATTACAAAGTTGCTGTTTTCATTTCACAGCCTTACGCGTTGACTGCCGTCCTGTGCCGCTTCGTCTGTCAAACCGCCGTGCTGTCTCCCCCCGTCCTCTCTATGACACTAATGCCTTGGGGATCATGGGGACTTCCAAGAAGCAACTTTGCGTCCAAACAACTGCATAAACATCTGATAATGGGGATGACACAGTCAAATGGAGTCGAAGGGATTTTTTCCCCCTTGCTAATAGACAACGTGCCGGCAGTTGCTGTGTGTGTCCTTGGAGTGTGCACTGATTAATTCCTAATTTTTTAGCCTGAAAAACGGTTGTTTTGTGTATATGTGTGGAATGTATTAAATTCAACGAGTTATTTGGAAGAAAAAAACGTATTTGGTCGGAAAGAGAACGCACTGATCTCGTGCCTGCTTCGGTTAATCGTTGGCTAAAACTTGCCAGCATATCTCTCTCTCTCTCTCTCTCTCTCTCTCTCTCTCTCTCTCTCTCTCTCTCTCTCTTCTCTTCTCTTCTCTTCTCTTTCTCTCTCTTCCACCTAGGCAGCGCTAACTGATTTGGTTTGTTACCATCTTTATGAAATAATGTAATTACCCCCTTAAAATACCTAGGCACTAATCTGATTTATTTGAAAACATTGTATTCTCTCTCTCTCTCTCTCTCTCTCTCTCTCTCTCTCTCTCTCTCTCTCTCTCTCTCTCTCTCTCTCTCGCCCCAAAGCAGTAGTAGTAACTGATTTGCTTTATTACCATGTGTATGAAAACAATGTAATTACCCCTTCAAACGCTACAGGTTACGGACTCATCTGACTGACTTTATTAACCCTTATATTCTCTCTCTCTCTCTCTCTCTCTCCTCTCTCTCTCTCTCTCTCTCTCTCTCTCTCTCTCTCTCTCTCTTCCATTAATTCAGCGGCAAAAACAGGACGCAGAACTGAAAATTTCAACGAGTGTTTGTGACTAACATGTAGAAGGACAAAAGCAGATGGGGAACTTGTAAATGGAAACTTCCACCATTGCATTAGTGGCAAAAAACAATTACATCCCCTCTTCGACATCCCCCATGTCCTCTCTCCTCTCTCTTGCCCCTTCCCGCTCCAAAGTCCATTCGCCTGTCCACCATCCCCCCCCCCCACCCCCCACCCCCACCCCCCTCATTCTAATTAACACAGAATTGCAAATATATTATCCAGCTAAGGTCAGCCCTTACGCGCGTTCTGTTGTCGACTGTTAGGATGGTGGCACAGCCGCTAATGCCCTCACCTAGCGACAAGGTCCAAGGTGCGCGGTTCAAATCTCGCGATGGACAGCTCTGTTTGAACGCCTCTCCACCACACCTGAAGTGGCGGTCTGGGTGCTAGCCTTTCGGATGAAAAGATACATCATATTCCAGTATGCGGAGTGCTGTTCGTTCACACAGGGACGCTCCCCGGTGACTGTAGAATTCACCACGATGAAACTGTGGACAGGAATCCAGCGTGACTGCTTTAAGAAAGTTTGTTTTCAAATGCAAAGGGGAGAAGGTGGAAAGGAAGGGGTTGGCGCGTGAAAGAGTTTGGTGTCTTTTCTACGCCCAACCCGCTTTGCCTGGGTAATAAATAGGTCCGATTTTCAAATTGTGCTTGACCGATTATATTATGCAAAACGGTATGATGCAATACAGTAAAAGTAATACTACAGCAGTACCAATGCTACGCAGTGTATAGTGCAGTGTAGTGCAGAGGAAATAGGGCTACAGTACAACGCACGTTATAGGGACCGAACAGGAGTGATTTTTCAACTTTTTGCCCAAAACAGTGCCGAAAGAATGGACAACGCGGCAGCCTTGATTAGGGGTTGTGCCCCTTGTACGATGGACCTAAAGTAAGCTCCCTTGTTTCTTATTCAATAGTACAGTAGCAATTCTACAGTGTAGAAAAAAAAAAAAAAAAAAAAAACCCTTCAAAATCCCTGTTCGTTCATTTTCTCATGGTACTGTACTAGTACATCTATCAACACGATCTGTCCGCGAAAAAGCACCAAGTTTCCCTTCCAGCTTGAAAACAAAATCAAACCTCTTCACACCTTATTCTGATGAAAAATTGCCAACGGCTCTGAGGAATGTTGTGCTTAGCTTTTACGATAACATCCCTCATTAATAAGGCTGAAACAACTGTAGTCCTAGCTCGATAACGAACTTGTGATGCCCTTGGGCATGTCTATTTTCGTTCGTCACGGCACCCTGGACAACAACAAACAATCCCTGTTTTCAACGTGAACTCTGTGAACTTTAGTATTGACGTTTAGTGAAAGACATTCTTATACAAGCTTCTCCTTTGGCTTCGGAGGTCGCTCAGCTGCAAGAAAAAAAAAAAGGCATGAGGCCTTGAAAGACATAGCTGAGTCATAGGTCTTCACACACACACACACACACACACACACGTGAACTCCAAACAAAACATGTCCAACGTGCAACGTCCCCTAGTTGAATGGATTCCATTTTCCCGGCGTGTTTAGGACGACTATCAGTACGGGGGAGGGGGGGCTGGTTGATAAATGTTTGCCGTCAGACACGGAATGCACGGTCTGCGGGGAGAGGGAGGGGGTGGGGGGGGGGGAGGGGGGGGGGGGACGGGTCCTGGGGGATGGGGTGGAGGGAGGGGGCTATTGGAGTCAGGCTGGGTGCGCTGTGAACAGGTTGTAAATGGCGACAGCTTTCTGGGGGCTGTTGTCAGTTTCACGGAGGGCCGGCACCATGCATTCTTTTCCCGTTAGTTGACTCTCTGTCTGTCTGTCTGTCTGTCTCTCTCTCTCTCTCTCTCTCTCTCTCTCTCTCTCTCTCTCTCTCTCTAGCCCCTTCATGAGAGGCAATGACCTTTACATGAATAAATCATCACTCTCACCACACACACACACACACACACACACACACACACACACACACACACACAAGATCTCTATCCAATTATTGTGATTGTTTTTTTAATGTGCGTGTAAGTATCATTAACGTATCCTGACTCTTTCTAAGAGCCGATGGCCTTTCAGATTAAAGTTATATTCTCTCTCTCTCTCCCTCTCTCTCTCTCTCTCTCTCTCTCTCTCTCTCCCTCTCTCTCTCTCTCTCTCTCTCCATAGCCCCTTCATGACAGGCAATGACCTTTACATGAATAAATCATCTGACTCTCTCTCTCTCTCTCTGAGTGTGTGTGTGTGTGTGTGTGGTGTGTGTGTGTGTGTGCATGCGTGGCGGGGGGGGGGGGGGGGGGGGGGGGGAGTGAGTGGGAGTATGTGCAGATGGATGGGTGGGTGGGTGGGTGGGTGTGTGTTGTTGTTGTTGTTTTAGACGACGGTAGTGTTATTCGTAAGAAGAAATATGGTGTTTTATCGACTCAGAACCATGACTAGTCTTTCTTGCAGCAATAACATTACACGAAAGCAGAACAATAACGTAGAAAAAATAAAATCAGAAAGAGAGAAGAAAGAAAGAAAGAAAGAAAGGAGAAAGAAGAAAGAAGGAAAAAGAAAAAGGGAAAAAAAGGGAATGGAAAGGAAAAAGAAAGAAAAAGAAAAAGAAGAAAAGAAAAAAAGAAAGAAGGAAAGAAAAGAAAGAAGGAAAGAAAGGGAAGGGGAAAAGGAAGAAAGGAACGAAAGAAAGAAAGAAAGAAAGAAAGAAAGGGGAGAAGGAAAGAAAGAAAGAGAGAGAAAGCAAGAAATACAAAGGAAAGAAAGAAAAGAAAGAAAAAGAAAGAAGAGAAGGAAGGAAGAAAAGAAGAAAAAAAGAACCGAAAGAAAAAAAGGAAAGAAAACAGAAGAAGAGAAGAAAGAGAACACGGAAAACAGAAAGAAAAGAACACGTGAACCATCTTGAATTCTTAGAAGATTTATGTCAGTAAGAGGCAGCACACAACTGCATAAGACAAGGCAGTGAGGGTGACAAATCCACCTGAGACGTTATTTAGCTCCCCCCCCCCCCCCCCCCCCCCCCCCCCCCCCATGGGTGGGCTGGAGGAGACGGTGATTTTCACGCTTCTTTACAAAGGGGAGGTGACAAACATGAGTTTGTCGGAGAATACCTGTGGCGCAAACCTATCTGGTGACTGGTGACGACACGACCATAGCAGATGGCCGTCAAGAACTCGCGGCCTTCCCTGAGGCGGATCACCTTTTCCGGGAAGGGAGTGGGTGTGTGGTTGTGTGTGTGTGTGTGTGGGGGGGGGGGGGGGGGGGCTTTCGGGTGGGGGAAGGGAGGAGGGCGGGCGGTGTAGGGTAGGTGGAGGGGGGGGGGGGGGGGGGCGCTAGACTTTAATTTCTTAAAGGTGCCCATGCCGTGACCAGGTGACGATGCAGTTCAGTGTGGGAGCACTCTTGAGGAAAAAAAAGATGTATGGGAAAGGGAAGGAATGTGTCGCTATTTATCACACGACAAAGCAAACACAACCGGAGCACCCGTAACTTTCCTTGCGACCCCTCCCCCCCCCTCTCCCCATCCCCTTTTCCACGCTTTCTTGCTACCCCCCCTCCCCCCACTCTCTCTCTCTCTCTCTCTCTCTCTCTCTCTCTCTCTCTCTCTCTCTCTCTCACACACACACACACACACACACACACACACCTCCATCTGCCTTTGCTTTTCTGCTTTGCCAAAAAATGTGTCTACCTTACCTGAATACAAAGTCCGACTTCACACGTTTTGTTTTGTTTTGTTTTGTTTGTTTGTTTTGTTCAAGCAAACGATTTGAATAATGTCTGTTTGTTTGTTTGTTTTGTATTTAACGCAAGTATGCCTGTACACACAATACGAGGTCGTTTGGTTGTTAGTAAAAGAAAAGGATGGGAGTCGTGTGACCGCGAACAGAATGGATTATCATCACAACTGCGCTGTCAAACATGTTTTAACGGACATGTCAAGCATCCTTTACTGCAGACTCCGTGAAAATCTTGTTTGAAATGATTTTGAGTTTCTGGATGGGATAAACATGTTTCATCTAAGATCTTATGGAAGAAAGATTTTTAACAAAATTCTGGTGTGTGTGTGTGTGTGTGTGTGTGCGTGTGTGTGTGTGTGTGTGTGTGCGCGCGCGCGCGCGCGCGCATGCCTGTTTAAATCTATTTTAAGAGCAGACTCCAATGTGGTGACAGCCCAGATATGTCTCTGCTGTCAGCTAGGCTTTCAACAATATGATCCGAACAGAACCGTGCGACGCACAATCCTGTCGATCATTACCGTGACAGCACACTACACACCACCTACTTGGTGAGGATCCTGAGGCACAGCCATAACCCAGGTCCTCGCCGTGGACGTCACTCTCACGGTGGACCCTGCTGGATTGTCCGCCCCTGGCCGGCCTGACCTGTCCGTGCTCATCGTTCTCTGATGGTGTCTCTGCTCCCTGACCTCCCTGCCCACGTCTACCTCCTCCGCATCATCACCTGGCCTTTCAGCCGTTGACCTACAAATCGTTCAGCTAGTCCTACAACGAGGCTCTGTAGATCCAGGTGTCTTCAATACAATCAACAAAAGTCGCTTTCCATCCGGTGTCTGTGTATGTTCATTCGCTTTCCAGATATGTCCGACAGAGTAACAACAAATGGGTTCGCCGGGATTAGTATGAATTATAAACAAACCCAGCTTTCCAAACCGCGCTGCGCAGATCACAAATCGATTGTTTCTCCGGCTGATCTCTGCAGATTATCGATCAGGTACTGTGCGGGTCAGCTGGTTTGATAATTAATGTCACTGACCGCCTAACTGCCGTGCTCAGACACAGCAGTAGTACTCCAGACACAACAGCACACCGACTCGCCTTTCAGGTCTTTAGCAACAAATGATCAATTAACCAACCGCGTGTCCTCCGCTGATCAGCAAGTCATCGACTGACCAATAAGCCACTGAACACATCTATTTTGAGAATGCTCACATACAGTGGTCACAGCCACATGTCGTCATATGCCTCAACCATGCCACAGCAACAGCTATCCCCAACGGGAAACAGTCTCTGTCATCTCTCGGATAGGGTCGGTCTCGTCCTAGAAGATCGTTAAAGACAACAACCAGACACCCCTCCGCCGACCTTGACGTAAACACTCAACACTCACCCACACACGGGGTCACCATACTACTACTACTACTCTCCAAGGCATCTGTCTATCGTCTGCAGACTGTTCTCGCCTTGCTGCCAAAGCGGTGGCAGACCACCAACCCCCACCCCCAGGCTGGTGTGTGTGCACTTCGCCGAGGTAATCTGCACTGGCCACTGCTTCCAGTCCGCACGGCACACTGAGAAAAAGGGAGACAATCTCACCGGACGGCTGCAGCGTCCTGGCTGCCTGACGTCTCTCTGAACTGTGGTCACCCAACCAGCGTGCACACGGCGCTGGCCGCGGCTTGAGCACTGCAGGCAGGAGCCAGAGATGCAAGAAGGAAAATTACCTGACCATCCCTTAATTATAACTCTCTACCGGACTGCAACTCCCCCTGACTCACTCCAGGCGTGCACCAGTTAGCGGGGGGGGGGGGGGGGGGGGGGGGGGGGGGGGGGGGGGCTTATCTCAACAAGAGCCGTGTGCTCAGCGTGAGAAAGTGGGAAGAAAAAATCTTGAATTTTCCCTTGAGTGGTGGGTGGACAGGGGAGAGAACCGTGCAGAAACGACAGTTCTCGGGCCAGCAGGGGCCAGTGCGTGAGCGTGACCAGCGTTGTTGACATCCTGGATTGGAAAGTTTCCCTGGCCGCGGCCATCTTACACCCCTGGCCACACGGTGGGCTGCGCCTCCATGCCAATCTCTCTGCTTCACTAACCGTCTGAACGGGTGGATTAAGTCGCCGGGTGGAGGGAAGTCCTTCATGCGTACGTGATTAGTAAGCTTCGCGGCCTCTTCACTGCCAAGCCAGGCAGAGAGGGAGAGAGGACATTCCTGGCGTGCCTCCGAGCATGATCTGCCCCTGGTTTGGAGGGTAGCGATATCAGAGTTATCTTTCTTTCCTAAGACCTGACAGCAGAGGATTAGAGCCTACATTCTGTTCCTCGATAAGAAACATCATAATTTGTAATAAAAATCTCTCTCTCTGTCTCTCTCTCTCTCTCTCTCTCTCTCTGATCCCTCTCTCCCCCAAACGGCCCCAGGCACAGGAACAGATGGGCAAAAAACTTGTATGGAAACTGCGTATATTTCATGATGTGTGTTTCATTTTGATTTTGTTAGTCATGCCAAAGTTCAGGTTGGTGATGCCTTAACTGGGAAGGAATAAGCAAGCAGATCGGTCGGCAGATTAATTCCGCTGATGGAGTTGTGTTTACTGTGTAATCAAACTGTGGAAGGGACTGGAAAGAAAGGAGGCGCTCTCTCTCCTCTCTCTCTCTCTCTCTCTCTCTCTCTCTCTCTCTCTCTCCTCTCTCTCCCTCTCTCTCTCTCTCTCTCTCTCTCTCCTCTCTCTCTCTCTCTCTCTCTCTCTCTCTCAGCCTTGTGTTCCCCATGTTTTCACCTCTCCACAACGCTGTCAAAGACGTGCTGAAAGAGGCCATCCAGTGCGAACGCGAGGTGCGGTCAGCTGTGTTGCCCCTACTTGTCACGTACAGCAAACTGACCAGCGGCCGGCCTTCAGTTAACGCCGGGTAAACCACCGGCCCCCATCTCCCATCCCCCACCTCCCATTCCCTTTCCACCACCACCACCCCCCTCCCCGACACTGTCCATTATCGTGGGCCATGGCTTTGCGGAGTGACACCATCCTGCGACCCGGGCCAACGGTTCCTGTTGATGAGACCG
>JADBJO010001557.1:277500-282500 GCA_016801955.1 Conus betulinus | reverse complement strand
CCTAGTAAACTACGCTAGGAAATAGTGACACAACACAAGTGCACCACTGTTTCATCAGTGACATCGCCAGTAACTCGACCTGGTCGTAAATCAGTCGTTGTGTTGCCCTTCCCCTTTCACCCCCACCACCCTCCTCTTCCTCTTCCAGTCCGAGTTGAGAATTGTGACACTCTGTGTGTATGTGTGTGGGTGGTGTGTGCGTGTGTGTGTGTGTGTGTGTGTGTGTGTGTGTGTGTGTGTGCGCGCGTGCGTGCGTGTGCGTGTGTGCGTGCGTGCGTGTGTGTGTGTGCGTGCGTGTGTGTGTGTGTGTGTGTGCGCGCGCGCGCGCGCTCGTGTGTGTGTGTGTGACGAGTGCTTCTCCCCGATCCTTTTCCTATGTTTACACACGACTTGGTCGGGAAGAGGGCACCAACGCTACACAAACAGGCGGGACAGGAGCAGCCCCCATCTCTTGATACTTGAACGAAATGTGTATTGAAGGAGCTCTGCCTCACAGGCCCGAAAAAGGTGAGCGTACCTGGCCGCGCTACCTCTGGCCAGGAAAAGGGGGAGAACCCTGTCAGATGGCCCGATCTGTCAACCCTCAAAAGGAGATCCTCGCTGTCACACCCGACCCGTCCCTCACAGAAAATCCACGCTTGGCACTGTCCAGTCTTAACAGGCCTACTCAAATGACTTTACAGTCAGGCTGGCTTTACACTCATTTCCGCTTTAGTCAGTTTGGTTTCCCGGTCACCTTAGCTTTTACATTGTTTTCCGTAAATTGTCTATACTAGCACAGCTGAACGACAAAGCCTAACCAGTCTTTGGATTGTATTCAGCACGGCGACGTTGTCAAGCCCAAGCCCAAAGTCCTTTCATCCATTATCTCACCGTTATTTCATCGAGTGGTGCCCGTGCGAGGCTCATGTTGATAGTCAACTCCGAACAATTAACTACGTTACGGTAACGCTGGTCCATGGCCTAACACCCTGTCACTGCCTGGTCGTCAGTCTCTTTACCTTGTTACGTCCCTATTCCATAACTGTGTTAGCCACGTGAACGCTGTGTTTCAATTTCACAGTGATACGGATACCACGGTCATCCTAAGCGCAGGTGAAATCCGTGGAGAGTCCAACAGCACAGCAGAGGAGGACGGCGGATGACACCAGTCGACAGCTTGATGTGTGAGTGCCGAGTGCCGTGCACACAGCTTTGCTGTCTGTCCAAGTGCTGTGGACAAGGTCCCCACCCCAATCCTTGATTGACAAGCCCCAGAACACGGCTCAGTACGTGCACACCTGTGTGTGTGCGTGCGTGTGTGTGTGTGTGTGTGTGTGGTGTGTGTGTGCGGGTGGGTGGGTGGGTGGGTGTGCGTGTGTGTGTGTGTGTGTGTATGTGTGAGTGTGTGTGTGTGTGTGTGTACAGAAGGGATCAAACGCTGCATGGTCCGAGGCCGGGCCGGGCAGTGCATTAGCGCAGTCAGGCAGCATCAAACACCTTTCATTATCGGATTACACCTCTCGCTCACTTAACGGACACCACTCAGTCCCACTCCCCCCCCCCCCCCCCCCCCCCCCCCCCCCTTGCACCCCACCCCATCCCCATCCCACCACTTTTGTTCAGTCTTCCACACACCTAAAAATCACAATGTCCGCAAGTATTCCCACTACTCCTTCCGAGCGCACGCTCATTGTTGTCCATCTTCATAACAGTCAGTCAGTCAGTTAATGAGTAAGGTGGGAATTGAACGTGGACAGAAAATCCAGAGAATGTCGGGCAGAAAATCTCTAGGTGAACAACCTTCCCGCAAAGCTTTTGCTGGATACTTCACATGAAAGAGTAATAAGGATGTGTATTGATCTGAAACAAGACCGATGGCACTAAAAGAGGATGATGAAGATTGACGCACGACAAACAGACATGACAGTAAACAGTTCGGAGACTGCGAGCGGCTTGTTCCCAAGAAAGACACGTTAACAATCAATTTTTAAAGCGTCAAGGCAGAAAGTCTACCAGATCCTCCGTAGAGTGGATGAGCAACATCCTTCAGCACACAAAATCTTCAGCATTATAACAGTCCGAAGATCCTATGTACCTCTCCCTGCCCTTTCCTCAGTAGCTCATTTACCACGAGACAGTTGTCGGGACCGGAAAGGCAACGACATGTGACACATGCGCGCGGTCATGCTAGCTGTCAGACGCAACTACTGTACACAGCATTACTTTTGACCGTCGGTTTACGTCATCACAATATGAACTGCTTGTATATAAATCAAATTCACTCTTCACATGAGCTTATGGTCGATGCCAACGCTTGGTGTGCAATAACTTTGCATCCAATTCGACCC
The DNA here is from genome assembly GCA_016801955.1 of Conus betulinus. NCBI lineage: Eukaryota > Metazoa > Mollusca > Gastropoda > Neogastropoda > Conidae > Conus > Conus betulinus. The sequence goes on along the minus strand of JADBJO010001557.1, from coordinate 280,170 downwards.
TACCCGCCTTTTGTGGTGTACAAGGATAGTCATCCTGAATTAATACTATTTTCCTGTCAAGAAAGCTGAAGCAGGCTTACAAGACACAGGTAAGAAACAAACATCAACAGGAAAACATAGCGCAGGCTGACACACACATGTAGCAAAACGTAGTGCTGACTGAACGACACCTGCAGCAAACTGTAGAGAAAAAGTAGCAGTGGCTGAACGACACAGGAGCAAGAGGAAGGAGAAAGCTGTGGTAACTGGAAGACACATGTAATAAAAGGAAGTGAAATGTTGTGATGACTAAAAGATATATCATAACAATGAGACAAAAAAGCCATGATGACCGACTCTGAGACACACATGCAGTAAAAGGAAGGAAAGTGTACCTACGACTGAACGCGCCTCTGATAGCAGAGAGGCAGAGATCAGAAGAGAAAGTGGCTGGCAGAACTAATGAACCAAGCCCAAGTGTTACACATCAAGAGAGAATGACTCAGGAGACAAGCAGAGCGACAAAACTGGAAGACCAGGTGTGACATAGAGGCAGACAGGCTGACAGAACGGAAAGCCCAGACGTGACCCAGACAGAGATTGTAACAGAACGGAATGACCAAGTCTGACACAGAGACAGGGTGAAATAACTGAGGGACCTAGTATGACACACAGACAGACAGGGTGACAGAACTACTGGACCAGATGTGACACAGAGACAGACAGACTGGACGTCAGAACTACAGGACCAGATGTGACACAGAGACAGACAGGGTGACAGAACTACAGGACCAGATGTGACACAGAGACAGACAGGGTGGCAAACTACAGGACCAGATGTGACACAGAGACAGACTGGATGACACAGAGACAGAACTAAAGGACCACATGTGACACAGAGACACACTGGGTGACTGAACTAAAGGACCAGATGTGACACAGAGACAGACTGGATGACAGAACTAAAGGACCACATGTGACACAGACAAAGAGACAACTGAAGGAACATATATGATAGACGGAGACAGACGGTGTGATGGATGTAATAAAGCAAGCGTGACTCACGAAGGTACAGACGTTATGATAACTGCCGGCACTGAAGGATAGATAGTGACATAGAGACAGACAGGGTGACAACAGGGTGACATTGAGACAGACAGGGTGACAACAGAGGGCAGACAGACCACTCTATACGGGACAGCTAAGTTACCGAACTGTCCCAAAGCATTTCTCATCCTTCACGCTTCATGCGCACGCACCGCCTCGTTGGCTCAAAAAAGACATACATACAGACAGTGTGTGTGTGTGTGTGTGTGTGTGTGTGTGTGTGTGTGTGTGTGTGTGTGAGAGAGAGAGAGAGAGAGAGAGAGAGAGAGAGAGAGAGAACCAGCGAGCGTGCATACGTGCATGCGTCCGTAAATGCCCGTGCGCGCGCGCGCGCGCGCGCGCGCGCGCGCGCGCGTGTGTGTGTGTGTGTGTGTGTGTGTGTGTGTGTGTGTGTGTGTGTGTGCATTTCTATCAATCTGTCTATCAATGTGGTTTCTTTGGCAGTTGTTTTTAAAAGCTTTTCATTTAAGTAAACACCAGTCCCAGTCTATGTCAACATATCCAACACATGAAATGTTCACATTAGTTCCTCACTCAATAGCTTCTCTGGATGTGAGAGTATGTGTGTTACAGGCTTAACAAATATCTTCACATAGCTTTGGGCGATCATGAAGGCTGGTGTGAAGATAATTGCATACATATTGCTGAGAATGCAGACGATGTACACATTGCCCAGCAACAGCCAAGACTTCCAAACGGTTTTAGGATGTCTTGATACATTTCTCTGTCTGTCTGTCTGTCTGTCTGTCTGTCTCTCAAAAATCAGTAAATAAATAAATACACAAACAGGATACCATTCAAACTGAATTTAGGATTTTAAAACCAGCTTCGATCAAACCGTATAGGCACAATGCTAGAATCAATCATATAAACATCCATGCTCAGCTTTTTTTTTTTTTTTTCCAAAAATCAAAAGTTGAATTAGAGCATGGAATCTGAGGTGTGGTCGAAGTTTTTGTTTCCGTACTTTCGTTGTAGATTGAACGAAGCAGACCTGCGATCATACCTAGAAAAGTGAAGCATTCCCTGCTGAACAGATGCGCCCCTCAAACCATGGAAAGAAGTTAGAAAGAGGGGAGCGGGGGGGGGGGGGGGGGTGAGATACGACGGGCGAGGGACTGGAGAGTACAGTAGACGAGAGAAGGAGGGACACACACGTTACTATCAGCTTTTCAATTACGGTTTTCGCGAGAACCGCTGAAAATAGCGTCAGTGGAAGAGAAGACAGCGGAACTGAGTAATGTTCCGCAACAAGAACCAGTTCTTCACCCAAACAGTAGCGGCTCGCATGCAGGCACGTTGTAACTTCCACCTGGGAAGATTCATCAGTCGGTTATTGCTGTTGTTGGTCATCCACCAGTGGACAGCGCCGACCGAAATAGGCACGGTGAGTCTCGCGGCCTCTCGAGGAGAAGAAGCAAACGACAGCGGACCAGAACAAATGTAATTTTCTTGCTTCAGTACATGTTCATGCGCCAGTTCTCCTTTCCTTGTGAACAGTTCTACAGAGAGAGAGAGAGAGAGAGAGAGAGAGAGGGAGAGAGAGAGAGAGAGAGAGGGAGGGGAGGGGGGGGGAGAGAGACA
>JADBJO010001557.1:262500-270000 GCA_016801955.1 Conus betulinus | reverse complement strand
GCGCGCGCGCGCGCGTGTGTGTGTGTGTGTGTGTGTGTGTGTGTGTGTGTGTGTGTGTGTGTGTGTACGTGTGTGTGTGTGTGTGTGTGTGTGTGAGAGAGAGAGAGAGAGAGAGAGAGAGAGAGAGAGAGAGAGAGAGAGAGAGAGAGAGAGAGATTTCAAGGACGAAGTGAAATAGCTTGAATGCTTTTTTTTAAACATCCAGCCCTAATGTTTTAAGAGAGAGAGAGAGAGAGAGAGAGAGAGAGAGAGAGAGAGAGAGAGAGAGAGAGAGAGAGAGAGAGAGAGATGATGATGATGATGATGATGATGATGATGATGACGACGACGATTATTGCGATGATGATTTTTTTTTCTTTATTTCCAAAGGGTAACATAATCTTTTTTTTTTTTCAAAGGGTAACAGAGATATATATTTTTTTCCATCCGGACCAGCCGAGAGAGAGAGAGAGAGAGAGAGAGAGACAGACAGAGACAGACAGACAGAGAAAGAGAGAGAGAGTGAAAAGATTCCCGTACCCTATATAGTAAATTATGGAATCTTTGTTCCATACCAAATAGTATGATGGTATCCTTGTCTTCTGTAATAGGGGCGGTTTTCCGTATCGCACAATACAGCGTTTCTGTGTCCAATCGACCGAATCAGTCTTCCTGTGTCCCATAAACTGAACGACGTTCCTTTTTCCTGTGTCCAGTAAATTGAATGGTGTTCGGGAGGCTGGAATAGCTCAGTTGGTACAGCGCCGGACTCGTAATCCAAGGTTTGCGGGTTCTTGTGTGCAAGATGTTATGCGTGCACACACGGAACCTCGGTTTATAGTCTCATCACCAACTTGCGGAAGAGAAGGCCAGTTTGGCCGTTGGGTATGGATGACACGTTCCACATAGCATGCACCTTCCCCGAAGACGGAGTATGGCTACCTTAATATAATGGTGCCTCCACCCCCTCCCCCTTTGCTGGGTAGATGGGATTAATATTTGCCTGTCTATACAGGGAGTGTCCGCAGGAATATCAGCCTGCGTACGCAGAAGATTGAATGGTGTTCCTCCTGTGTCCAATAAACTTAGTCCTATAAACTGAATTATGTTTCCGAGTCCAGTAAACTGAACTGTGTTCCTGTGTCCAATAAACTGAACTCTATTCCTGTATCCAATAAACTGAAAGGCTTTCTGTATTCAAGAACCATTTTAATGGTGTTATAAATGAACGGGGTTCCCGAGTATGATATGGTATTACCGTGTCAAAAAGACAACGGTGTGCCTTGTGTTTTAATTAAACTCTGAAAGGTTTACCTGTATAAATGTACACGGAAGAGTGTTCTTGTGTACAACAGACTGATGCTGCTGTTCCTGTGTACAGCAGTGATTGGTGTTCCTGTGCCCAATACACCAACACACAAGTAGGCCATGTAAAGAGAGACAATCAAGGAAGCCACTGTATTCTGTTTTCTCAATACGTGCTTTCCGACAAAGTTGCGGCCCTTTACATGGCTGAACAGAGGAGGCGTGAACGCATAGGGATTTAGCCAGAAAACCTGTTCCACTTCCGGAACACATGATCTTAACAAGATCATAGACCTTATGTAACCCAACCCTATGCTAACCGTTTATTGTAACCTCATAAAAATGACCGCTAATTAATGGTGTTTGTAGTTTTAGGGTAGTGGAATTGCCATGTTTTTTTTTGTTTTTTTTTTCAGCCATACAATAAGCTCGATTCGTTTTCAAGAAAGTGAAACTGCAGTGAATTCGGGGAGGGACTCAAAACTGAAAGCACACAAAAAATCAGATGGCTTGTTCATTTTCCCGGCCGCTTCAAATACACAGCACACCCACACACATTTTGATCGAATCTACCACTTAACTGCTGACAGGAAAAACCCAACAATATCCCAGCTTTCGCGAGGATTCGGCCTTAAAATAGACACAGGGAAACACACGTGTTTCCGGGAAGTATCTGAAAATGGGACGGCGCGCGTGGAGAGGCAGAAAAATGGCCCTGTCATGTTCGTGTTTCGCTATCAACTATGAACAGACTGAATGTCACTAGACCCAATAGACTAAATGGATTCCAGAACCAAATAGGCAATGCTGTGTAAACACACACACACACACACACACACACACACACACACACACACACACACAAAAGAGCACAGGTTCTTGCTCCCATTAGTCTTAAAGGCGTTCTGGCGTTTCACAGACAGAAAAGTGTTTATGTGCCCCCACCCCATCTTTAGACTAAATGATGTTTAAGTGCCAAATACAAAATAATAGTTTAATTATGCCATACAGAATGACCTGTGCCCAAAACAAAGAAACGATATTCCCAAAACCCAGTGAAAAGGAATTGAATTCCTTCATCACCAGACAAATAGATTTTTTTTCAGTGCCCAATATCGACGGGAGAATTAGTGTGGGGTTTAAGGTTCTTGTGCTCATGGCAGAGAATGGCATCCACTTTTTTTTTTTTTTTTTACAATGGAGATGTGATAGTATTGCTCTGTAGAAGCAGCATAGTTCCTATGCCCAATGGAGACAAAATTTTGCAATCGTCTTTGAATGTACCGATGTTCGCCTGCCCAATAAAGAGAATCTGTTGTCTCAGTGCCAACTACATTGGCAATGCTTGTTCCCGTGCTCGGTAGAGGGAATTACGTTCACGTGTCCAGAAACAGTTGAGGACTTTTCTTACCTACCCCATCTTCCCTTTTTGCTGGAAGTCACGTTGTTCCCGTGAGCTCTTTCGTGAACTAATGAAGACTGACCTCACTTGCCCCCCATACCTCTCTCTGCAAGTGGCCTTCCCCTGCCTCCACCCCCTCCCGCTACAGCTTCTCCCTGTGGTGCCGATGGACCACTTTCTTTCTTCATGTGGACGGATGTGGCGTGTGCCTGCGCTGTTCATGTGTCTGTCTGCGCGCTTAACATACTACCTGGGTAAACATACGCGTTATCACCAATTTGTCTAATATATGGTAATTCACATGAACACACACACACACACACACACACACACACACACAGGGAGAGAGAGAGAGAGAGAGAGAGAGAGAGAGAGAGAGAGAGAGAGAGAGAGAACAATTCCACTCATTCTAGTACCGTATATGACCGAAATGCTCAATTTAATAATATCAAAGCATAAAAATAGCACACAATTAAATCATCATCATCATCCGTATACGGGTTACCATCCATCCACTTCTGATACATCGATTTACTGTTCCATATAATACTTGCCCGCATTCAAGAGTGTCTGAGATCCCTCTATATCCTATTAAGCACACTGGCACAGCCAACAAACTCCCACATTCACGACACACACCAAGCCGTCATCAATCATCTATTTCAATAGTTACGCACGCAAGCAGAAGAGAGAGAGAGAGAGAGAGAGAGAGAGAGAGGGGGGGGGGGGGGGGATGAGAGCAAGAGAGACGGGAGGTCAATTCTCTTGTCAATTCTGGCAAAGATCTGGTGAATCAGCAGTTTTCTCCGAGGTAAGGACACCCAACGCTCTCCATCCTCCCACCCTCTCTCTCCCCCCGCGGCCCTTTACTCCCGCCTGGTTAGTAGCAGGGGTGTCAGCTGCCTTTGTCCGGTGGAATCTACCTGTCACCGGACCCCCCGACTCCCCGCCGACCCCCCTTGTCCCACTTCATTTCATATTCATAGACCTCAATCACCGCCTACATGGCGCTCACCTCCCGGCCCAGCACGCCCTGCGCGCCCGTCAAAGGCCTGGAGCACAAGGCCGTCTCCAGGCAGACGGCGAAGGTCCCCAGTCCCTGGCCTGGCCGCCCTCTCGTAAAGACTGATAGTAGTCGGATCGCGGGCCTTTCATCTGGCTACTTTAAAGCGTAAAGGACCAGGGTTTAAGCCGGTGTAGATTACAGGGCTGGTGGAGAAGAGGGGGGTCCCGACTAAAAACCTTGACTTGTGTAAATATATGAATGGTGGGATCAAGAGGAAGGAGGGATGGAAGACCTGTGTCCAAGTCCCATTGTCGTAGTGAATTCATTATCTTTAAAAAGAAAAGAAGAAAAAACCTCTGAAACTGAAACTCTCTTTCATCTAATGACCACGTGGTACAAAGTGAAAAAAGTGACGAGGCCAAGAAATGGAGGGGCGGGGGGGGGGGGGGGGGGGGGGGGGGGTGTGTGTGTGTGTGTGTGGGGTGGGGGGGGGGGGGGGGGGGGGGGTGTATCGTTGCCTTGACGTTTTTAATTGAAGACTGAACAGGGATTCTGGGTGCTGTTGAATATTGATTTGTTTCAACAGAGAGACAAGCAAGGAAAAAAAAAAAGTAAGGGGAAAAAAAAAGCACGTTTCATTTATTAGCTTAGTTAAATGCATGAGGTAAAGTCAAGAATGAGAAAGCACCATGCACGTACTTTTATTTCTCAGTTGCATACAGAGTGCTCAACACCCCCCCCCCCCCCCCCCCCCCCCTTCATCGGACCAACGCGCATGTGTACGCTCTCTCTCTCTCTCGCTCTGTGTGTGTGTGTGTGTGTGTGTGTGTGTGTGTGTGTGTGTGAGCATCGATGAAAAGGGACAGGTTAATATAATACACATTCTAAGTCTGACTTCAGCCACAAGCAAACAGCTTTTCATCAAGTGTTTTCGAGCACCATCGAAATAAACAGTCACGTACATCCATCTGCTGGCCGGCGTCTGTGTTAGCAGCGTCTCTGAAAATGTTGTACATAAAAAAACTAATAAACAAGAAAGAATCGACGAAATAAAAAACGCTGCAGCTGTTGAGACCAACAATACTATGACAAACAGCACGAAAAACACAAGCTAGCAGTCTGTCACGGCCAACATACCATTGCATGGCTGTAGTTTACATCGTGCACACACAGGAGCAGAAAACTTCCGAAACGGTCTGTGCCGTGCTGAAGACACAGCCCCTATATATCACTCCCATGAAGAAGAAGAAGAAAAAAAAAAGTTAAGAAATAAAAAAGAAAAGGAAAAAAGTGACTACAACTGTTTGCGGGGCCTCTCAGACATGAACAACCACTTCGGCCAGGCAATAAGGAAGCAGGAAAGGGGAGGGGGGGGGGGGGGGGGGGGTGATTTTCGGGAGGGTTAGGACATGGGGGTTATAACACAGTTCCTCCTATCACTCATAAAAGATGCAATCGTTTATCGGATCTCCCAAATGAACCCAGCCACCCTGGTCAGTCAGTGAGGAGGGAGGGATTCGGGAGGGATGGGTTTGGTGAACTGGGAGGGAGGATGGCGGTTGGGCGAGTGATCTAGTAGATGGAACCAAGGCATGCGAAATATCAAGAAAGCATAAAAGCTCACAACATTGATACAGCCCACAGACATACTATGATCTATGCACAACTACTGTCTGACCCTTGTCCTCATCAGTCACGCACGTGCAACCGGGCTACAGGTAGATGAGGGTAACGAGAGGGCTAGGGTGATGATGAAGGATGTGTATCTCGCGTACCAAAAATTAATTGGAAAAGAACAGACCAAGCCTGCATTTCAGCACGGTTTTACTTCTCATGCTAAGCATGCCTAAATCAGTTGAGATACCCCTCCCCCCACCTCAGCCCAAATTTCCAGTGTATTTGATAATGATATACAGATTAAAAAAAAAAAAGAAGGGAGGGGGGGTGGGGTGGGGGTCTCTACTAGTTCCATCTATGCACCAAAGATTCAATTTCGTTACATGCTTTAGTAGCATCCTCATCTACGTATCATTTTCCCTTTCCTGGAGTTCCTCCCAGTCCGGAGCCTTGGCCTCGTGCACAACAGACCTTGTGCGTTTGTCCATACCCCGAAACGTTGTCGCATGCCGTTTCACCCACACGTCGTTGTTTTCGTTTGACATGTGGAACAAACCAGTAGACTGTACATGAGCAACACGGTGCCCGACCATCAGTGCCAACAGGTCGCATTACATATCTCCAGTCGGACTTAGGAAATGAGACAGAAAACCGAATTGAGAAGGAGGGCAAGCCGTTTCCTGCCAAACGAGATAAAGCAGCGCGCGGCACACATCGGACCAACGTAACGGTCTCGCACACCCCCTTCATGCGGCAGAGACCTCAGAAACTAGCGTAAAACAACCATCTCAAAATCCATGTTCTTGAACAGCACCACAAGTGTAAGAAGATACAACACTGTTATGGGGGGGAAAAAGTACACATGTCCCGTTTTGTATTTGCGACATTTTCTCAACGAAGACGTGGAATGTTGAACTATCACAGATATTGAGCTACAAATGAACGAAAAGAAGAAGATGCATAAATGTTGGGACGCCACAGAATGGGCACAGGGACAAGGAAGGCGGCAGGGTGGTGGAGGGGAGCAGCGGAGGGGGGGGAGGGGGGGGGGATTGAAGTACATTAATATTGGTACCAAGCTTTTGAGTTAACGGTACTTAAGTAAGACATTTCCACTGTAATAACATTTGTATATTCGTCAGTGTAACGTCAGACTTGAGCGACAGGCAGACCCGGCATTGGGACAAGCATCACTTCTCTGGAGAGATGCCTAAAAAAAGATGATGTCAGTTCTCTTGCCTTTTCAACAAGAGAGCTACGTTTACCCGGTCTTGGCGATAAGAACGATACCCATCTTTAGGGTAATGCCGTGTCAGCGGAATAAGAGTTGAACATAAAAGGAAACGCCTCTAGCAGTGCCTCTCTGCCTCGGATAGGCAGTCATGTCTGAATGTTTCCGGGACCAAAAAAATGACAACGAAATGGTCATTTTCTTTTTTTGACGACTGGATTGTGCTTCTTCGCACTATTTTTGATACGATGAAATGTTACCAGTTCTGAATCTTACCAACAGCGTGACATAGCGCACCAACAACACAACAATGCCGATGATGACCAATCATCAAAGCCCCGGCCGAGTAAAATCGTAACATCATTGCTCCATACAGTTCCCTGATGGCCTTAATGACAGTTCACAGCGTGGTGATTCGTACCGAATCCTCCTCTTCCTCCAGGTCCAAGATAGTGGTGAGGGTGTTGTGGGGCGAGATCTTCCTCCCAAGGGACCCCACCATGTCCGGCAAGGAGTGGGCCGCTTTGACAATGATGTCATCCGAATGCAGCAAACTCCGCAACGTCCTGAAATCGGCCTGACCGCTTTCTCCGGCAGGCGACACCACGCCGGGCAGGCTGACCCCCATCCAGCCCGTGGCCGGGGTGTCTGGCGGGAAAGCGGAGTGCACCTCCACCTTCTTGTCTTCAGACAATGTGGTTGACAACACGCCATCGGACGCCTCGCTCGAAGAATCGTCCTTTTCCCAGGGATTGTCCGCATCTTCCTCCAGACCGCTATCTCTCTTTGCAGGTTTCAAGTCACCGTCCGTGTTGGAGACGTCTTTGGACGAACACGTCTTTCCGTCCACAATGTCCTCTTTGCTTTCCAGACACGCTGCTCTCCGCGTCGCTGGCTGACCGTTCTCTCCAGGCCTGTCCGCGTTTTCTGCCCATGGCTGACGTCTCGTTGATCCGACTC
>JADBJO010001557.1:247500-257500 GCA_016801955.1 Conus betulinus | reverse complement strand
TCACGATGTACCGTTGGACTACTGTTAATACCTTGGGATGTTGAAGTCTGCGAAACAGCGTGGAAGTTTTGCATAGACATAAACTCAATTCCAAGTAAAGTGATAAAATTCTCTCTTCTCTCCCCTCAATGTCGGCCATCCATTCCGTGATGAACCTGACAACTAACACTCAGTTCAGTCAGTCAGGATTAATTGGACACTTCCCAACGACATCCATGGTAAACATTGTTTCAAACGGCGTGTGTGCATACTCTGTATAAACTTCCCCGCAATGATTCCGTGCCAATTCTGCGTGGGGCTCTCAAATACACCGATTGCTGTTCACACACTGACTAACTAGCTCGGTCCACGCGTCTGTCGATTGGTTTGTTGATAAAGCAGCACAGAGAGGGATGTGAGTGGTTTTCATCCACTATCCGATGTCCGGGGGCGGCGTGATAGCAACGTCTGTTGTGGTGGTGGTGGTGGTGGTGGTGGTGTGAACGACTGGAACCGATTCTTTCTGCTCGCCTTGATGTAGTAGGTCTCCCACACAGTGGTGGGGAGAGAGGAGGAGTGAGGGGGGGGGAGGGGGGGGGGGTCGGTCACCGCAGTGTAGCAAGGAGGTCACACCATGTGACAGAGAACTCAGTGTAGCGGGGCCACTCCACCACACCGTCTTTTCCTTTCGCTTCCTTCAATAGGCCACTGTCGGGGGCCCTCGCTCCCCCACTCTCGGCACGCACACTGTGCTGGTCTGGGAAGATTTCGAAGTGAACTGCGCCACCGCCGGTTGAAAAGCGGATGTGTGTGGGGCACACTGGCAACGGCGCAGTGTGAGGGAGGGAGAGAGAGAGAGAGAGGAGGGAGGGAGGGAGGGAGACTGACTGTCAGCGCGGGCGGCGCGGAGGGCAGGCGGAGACAGCGACTGACACACTTGAGACACGCCACTGCTTCTACGCGAGTGCTCTCAGCTCTATGTCAGCCCATCCCCACGTCCACATCAATGTCACAGCCTCACACACATACACACCTCTCTCCTCCGATCCACATCCATTGTCAGAGTCACACACACACACACACACACTCTTCACACTGTCTTTCCTCCGGCCATTTTTTTCTCTGGTCAATGACTCCTTACTGTGTCGTCTGCTTTTATTTCAATTGTCGTCTGCAATTTTTTTTTTCTTACATCATTCTTATTTTTAACGTTCTACTTTTCCCGAGAAAATCACGTCGTCTTCTTTCTTTTGGAGATTCAAACAAGTGTCTACTGTGTATAAGTCGACCGTTTCCCGAAATCATGGGAATTCCCATCTTGGCCCCTTCATGTTGTTACGGACGCCGTCATCGCAACAGTAGCCCATTGTTGATTGTCTGCTGACGGGCGGATTTTCCGCTGTCTGTCATTCCCGATAACCAGCCGATTTCCTCTGGACTAGCATTCCTTCATATTGCCATGGTCACCTCTAGCTGCTCCCACGGCTAGGAAATGTCATCGTCATGTGTCGACAGACGACTTGAATGAAGAGTGTTTGCCCACACAGAATGCGGAAAACAATACCCGAGGGGCTGTATATTCATCCACAAACTTCATTCTATTTTCAACCCAAGAAAAACAACAAACAACATGCCCGACTGACCCTCCCTCTCCATGGACTTCAAGTCAGGGTTCGTGAGGTCGCTACCCTCCCGGCATTCCGACGGGAAACCTGTTAGTGACATCATGTACAAGTCGGTGGAGGGCAGGAATCCATCGACTTGCCACATATGTTATGGAGTCACATTTGCCACGTGCTAATAAACAGCGCACAAACAACCCCCGCGACAGTCGCTTTCCCTGACCCCTACATGTTACCCTCTCTGCTCTCAGACACCTGTACTTGGGGGGGGGGGGGGGGGGGGGGGGGGGGGGGGGGGGGGGGGGGCGTGCGGTAAGCGAACTCAGGCTCTCTCTATCCCTGCAGGGAGCGTGTCTAGCTTCGCTGGCACGGGTAGTTGAGGGAGATGGCAACAATGCGGCCAGCTCTCTCGCCTTGTGTGGATGCAGCCGACTGTGTCCAGTCCAAATTGCATGGAGTGGGGACTGGCACGGCTGAGTGCTTCATTGTCATTGATGGTCGCGTTTGACCAATGAGCTGACTCTGACACGCTCCCGCATTCCTCAAGGCATTCAACGCGCCACAGAGCTCATTAGTCCATGTCAGGACTTCCAGAGGGGACACGGGATTCTCGTTCACATGTTATGATGGCAGGCACTTTCCTGGTTACGATAGCTCAGAGTGACACATACCCTGCCGATACACATATTTCACGGTCGTTTCCACATTCTTGATTAAGATATCTCATTGTGACAGAGACAGTACGTGCTGATTTGAATGTTCCATTAATGAACGGGACGTCATTCTGAATAGACACCCCCTCCCTTTTTTTTCTTTTTCTTTTTTTTTTTTTTTTTCTTTTTCAAACAGTCGTAGGACTGTCTCTTTTTAAGTATTATTCTTTACCGTAACAAGTATAAAAAAACTTCTCTCTAATTTCCCCAGGCAGGCAAAAATATGCAAATAACGAAATCAAAGTTGATCATACAACGGACAAAAGCAGATGCAGTTCATCTTCTTGCTAAGGATATCTACTTCATCACCCGGATATCCCTGATCATCCAATGGTGAAAAATACACTTTACAACAGGGGTAAAATAGCATCCTTATGACTTTCAGCTAATAATAATCAATGAAGAACGGCAGTGTATCACTTTATAAGACTCGAAGGAGAATTCATAACAAGTGGTACACAGCAGACAGACCTTGAAAAAATCGTTCAAAGTTGCACGTGTGTGTGTGTGTGTGTGTGTGTGTGTGTGTCCCATACATGGTAATGATCCCTCCCTTTGACACGCACCCCCAACAGCTTTGTTGAAAAACTGAGACACAGCTTCCGGTTTTCCACCCTCTGTCCACCCAAGCCGCTATCCTCGGGTCCACTTGAGGACCGACAATGGCGTCAGCCGGGGATTTATGCCCCCCCCCCCCCCCCCCCCCCTGTTTGTCTGCCCATCTTCACCACCACTTGGCAGACACGGAGGGGAGGGTGGAGGCGGCCATGATACAGTCTATCAGTTGACAGAGAGCTGGGGGACGGAAATGGGATGGGATGCACACCACAACCTTGTCGTGTCCTACGACACCATGCATCCTGCCACCACACTCAGCAACGAGAGAGAGGGGGAGGGCGGCGCGTGCACAACTCTTCTTCATGCCAGTTCTGCTAAACAGGAAGAGACGGGCGTGGGCGGGGTGGGAGGAGAAAAAAAAATAATTTATTGAAATACATGGAGGGGCAAAGAGTGGGAAATATGACCTGGGATGAAAGGCGTCAAGCAACTCCGCGGTCAGTCCAGGGAGTTTTTAGCCGCACTTTTCATTAAAAAAAAAAGAAAGGGGGGGGGGGGGGGGGGGGGGGGGGGGGGGGGGGTGGAGGGGAGGCAGAGACTATACAACATGGCGGGAAGAAAGACAGACGGCGTCTTCCAGCTGGCTAGGGTAGCCAACAGGAACAGCTGGGACTGACCCTGCCTGGCCGCTGTGTCTGTGTGGTCACTACTGATGATAACGTTCAGTCAACCCACGCAACCTGGCGGCAGATACCACAGCCTATCCCCTAACTGCCTGCCACACACAGTACAGTGGATGTTATTGTTTGATGACCGTCAACATACCGTTGTTCCCGTTTGTAGGACACGCTGAAAGCTTTGAACAGTGTGTGACACGTGTTGTTGATGATCGTACTGAGAGGATCACGATCGACCGAAGTAGGTGATCAGCTGTTGGAACTCACGGAAACTGAATTACGTTTCGCTGAATAGGACATCACAGGATCTTCATCGCATAAAAGACGAAGATCATAGTCACATAGATGAGAAGAGGGGTTGGGGGAGAAAAGGAAAAAAGGGATGCGGGGTTGGGACATAAAGCAGCAAAAGACAAGCCGGAGAGGAAATACGGGCAAAATAACACATCTAGATTATCAGTGACCTGGAAATGGTAACATTAACCCTCGTAGCCTCCTGCCTCCTTCACACACACGCCCCAACACACCACACCCTCCTCCTCTGCCCTTTCCCTCCTGCCAACCCTTCCTCCGATTCCACGTCTCATCCTCACACAACAGAAACTTTATTACAGATCAGGCAAACAGGCAGCAGACATCAAATCAGCCTTTTAGTTCCAGCCGCATATACTGACAGGCATACATATTGTATAAAAAAAAAAGAAAAAACATTACAAAAATGTCAGTTACAATGTCCACATACATTGAAAAAAAAGATTCAATAACGAAAAGCTGAATGCATGCATGAATAAACACAGTGGCACATAAGGTTTATGTACATTTACACTGATCTGGATTAAAATCAAGAGTACTGGAGATTCCTGTTACGTCATCCAGCCCGTGTTAATAATACGACCCACCGCTGTTCTTGGGACTACAACAATGTAGGGAGTGAGGGTGAAGGTCAACGGGGGGGGGGGGGGGGGGGGGGGGGGGGGGGGGGGGGGGGGGGGGGCGGTATCACAACAAGCAGGCAACCATTTAGTGCTAACATTTAATGCAGTGTTCACATTCAAACTGAAGTCCTTTAAATGCGATGATCTCGTGGAGAATAAGAAACATCGATGCCACAGATCACACTGTGGTCACACACATGCAAGAAATGGAAGATGACGTCACACATGCAATGCCTGGGGGTGATGACATCACATGCAATGCCTGGGGTGATGACATCACATGCAATGCCTGGGGTGATGACATCACATGCGCATTCACTCAGCTGCTGTTGACATGCAGCGGCTGGCACGCCTGACCTTGAAAACAAAAAGAAGTTAAAAAAAAACGGTTAACATAGTTCATGTCAAACAACAATCAACACAATTCCCATTCAGTGCTTACCACTTTAGTTTGGATAATCAGCCAATAAAGTTACTGATTCCATGCACAAACTGCAGTTTGGATAATGTCATGTTAGGTGGTGATTTTTATCAGGTTTGTTTGGTCAGTCTCTAATTGCCAGTTATCTATAACTGACCTTAACTTGGATGAGTGCGGACTAATTTTTTTCCCCAGGTACTGTCTTACAATAGTCCCTTACCCTGTTTCACTCCAGTGTGTGTTACGTGGTAGTAAACGATCCCCTGCCCAAGACAGGTCTTCAAGTATTGATCATCCTCCTGTTGATTCCCGAGGCTGTTTAAGTGTACACCCTACACCGCTACCATACATGATAAAGGATAAGTAAATATATATGCTGCCTGTCAGCTTACTTTTGTTAACAGCCGTTTTAACATCTACTGAATGTTCACGACATCGGTGGATGCGAGTGTCCTGTTTCATCAAGTGAAACAGACCCCAAGCACCTGCACCTTTTAAACCCCCGGAACCTCAACCCATCATGATATCAACGATTAGTTCAACAATATCAACTGCGGGCGACAACCATAACACTAGCTGCTGAAGAAGAGAAAAGAGAGATATATGCTATCACATAATGCCTGCTCCCACCTCCTCTGTCCACACCCCCAAAGACCCCCCTCCACCTCACCCGACTCCCCCAAAATGAAAAATCGTTGCCATGATGATGATCATTATCGTAATTTATTATCATTATTGTTATTGTCATCATCAAATCATCATCATTACCATTATTATTTCTACTATTGATTATGATTATTATTACTAAATAAACGTTTGAGGTCAAAGTCACACTTCAATGGCTTGTTTGACAAACACCTGCCCTCAGTCCATCGCAGTCGATTCTCCTATACCATTGGCGTGTTCGGTCACTCTACCCTTTCCAACGTGTTGTGTTTATTTGTGCGTGCGTTCTTCTTCTGTCTTAAATCGCCAGGTCACTGGTCAGGTTAGTTACCATGGCAATGCCACAAGACTGCCGCGCCCATCACATCAATACCATAAAGCTTTTCCATCTGTGCCGTTATTGGCTGTGTTAACCACATCGCTATTGGCTTTGTGACTTGAGCCATTATCGCTTGTGTTAGACTGGATGATCGTGGCGTCTTGCCGTCTTTCTTTCAGAGTTTTGCTTGATCTCATCCTAGAATTCCCACCTCCCCTTTCCCTCGCTCCTAACCATACCCCCCGACTTCCCACCTCCCCATCCCCGCTCCTTACCATACCCCTTCATCTCTTTTCCTCATCCCCTCCCCCCCCCCCCCCCCCCCTCTCCCCTTTGTCAGTACGTTTGACTTCAAAATTTTGCAGATATAGTATGGCATTGTACATGGATATGGCCGCATGCTAAAAACAACACCCGAACACACACACACACACACACACACACACACACACACACACACACCTCACTCTCACTGAGCCTTAAGCCCAAACCAATGTCTGGTGCACTTGTTGCCCATAGCTTTTAGTCGCGAGTTGAACGAAGTCCTTAACAATTTGAACACAGCGTTCAAAAATCATATTTGCTGTTAAATCGATACGATACTGCCTCCATCCTACCTTCTCTTATCCCTCCCGCCCCCTTACACCTTTCCCTTCCCCTTCCGCCTTCTTCCCCCCCCGTCTCTCTCTCTCTCTCTCTCTCTCTCTCTCTCTCTCTCTCTCTCTCTCTCTCTCTCCCGACCCCCCCCCCTCCTCTCTCTCTCTCTCTTATTTTCTCATCCCCCACCCTAAGTTCCAGACCTGTCTATGACTGAACCATGTTCCTGACTTTCCTCATCGTTGTGTCTTCTCTGTGCAGTTCCTTCACAATGCCTCGCCCCGTCTTTATTTCCCAGTGGCACGAAACAACCCACAGACTGACACAGGCTGCCTGACCGGGGGGGGGGGGGGGGGGGGGGGGGGGGGGGAGGGGGAGAGTACGTCAGAGGGCTTTGTGGGATCAATAGCCACCAACTGTGTGTGTGTGTGTGTGTGTTTTGGCTGATTACCAATACTTGATCCCTGATCCAGCTGTCTGTCTCACTATACATCTTCTATGCTTATCACTGTGCTTCCAGTATTGCTTCTTCACCACACACACACACACGCACCCACACTTTTTATGACCACCCCCCCCCCCCCTCCTCGTCCTCCTCTCTCTCTCTCTCTCTCTCTCTCTCTCTCTCTCTCTCTCTATATATATATATATATATATATATATATATATATATATATTAGCTGGCTGACGTCAGGATATATCCCTAAATATTGATTTTTTAAGCCAAACTACCATGAAAAAAAATCACCAACAAAAATAAGCATACCAATGAAGAAACAATACACGGTGCAAGGTTATGCAGGTGTTACAAGATACAAATCAAACGGTTAGTAAGCTGAAGCCGGTGTGGGCGTGAGCCAAAGTGAAATCAGAAGCCAAACTGAAAAGTGCTAAGGAAAAGCAACAAAGACACCCAGTCCAGCCATTCAACGTGTGGTCGATACGGATCAAGGACTGGAGGGGTGAGCTGCCGATTCATGTGGACGACTCGTCGGTTACACAGACTACTGAGGATCATTATTTTCCGCGCACCAATTCTTGTATCTCTGTCAAATACTAAGACGTAATCTTTCAGCAAAACCGTATTATAGCACACACACACACACACACACACACACACACACACACACACACAAAACAGACAACAAGCACACAGATCAACTCACATCCTCGAATGACAAAAGCCTATGAACAAAAAAAGTACAGCGGCCGTTTCACCCTCACCCTCTCCGCGTATAGTTTTGTTTAAAGGAAAAAAAAAAGAAGAAGAAGAAAAAGAAAATAAAAAAAGAAAAAGCAAACTCCCCAGCCAGCTCCTGTACACGCCAACATGCCTGCCGGCAACAGTCAGACGAACGCCTCTTAAAAAAATTGCTCACAGTAATAGTGGGATACGGTCTTGGCCGAGACAGACAACACAAGTTTAGGCGCAGTTATAATTAGAATCATGTATAGCCCTCACCACCCCTACCCCCACCCCCACCCCTCTCTACCTTGTCTACTTACCCACCACCTCCTCCTCCCCTCCCCCCCCCCCCCCCCTTTTTTTTTTTTTTTTTTTGTCCCAGCAGGTGGATGACTCACGCCAAGAAAAGATCAACCGAGAGGTAGGAAGGAGATGGTGGTAAACGGGAAGGGGTGGGGGGTGGGGGGGAGAGGCGTGAGGGGGAGGGGGGGGGGGGGGGGGGGAAGAAGAAGAGGGAACTTCAACTCTATTCACAGTTGTCTTCTGTCACAGCGGCGTTTCGGCGTCACCGAGTTATTTATATATACTTCACGTAGCAATGTCAGATGCAGGCTGGACTAATATGCGGATGTCCGTTTAACAGTGACGACCTCAGAGTGATACCAATTCACTGTATGATGAGAGAGAGAAGGATCCAACACGGTGATGAGTCACAGGTGCCATTCTCTTGTCCCTTGCTCGGCGTGTCAGCCAAAAATCGTCTGTCCCCTTTCTCGTCTCACGCGCCTCGTGACGTCATGAAAACCGCGGAAATGAGACTTGTTGATGATGCTAGGATGACGTGTGTGTTTTCCTAACCGGACAAACTTGGAGGTGGGGGGCTGGTCGAGACCGATTGACACACCCACGCACCCATTCCCCTTCCCTCCCTCTCGTCCCCCCTCCCCCCCCAACACACAGACGCATCCGCAGGGTAGTAAAGGTGGGGAAGGTGGAGAGGGGCATATTTTACGTTAGCAGAAATGTGTTCTCGCAAGGAAAACAGGAAGGAAAGGAGAAAAAAAATGGCGAGGAGACAGAGAGAGACAGAGACAGAGACAGGGCAGAGGGAAGAGGAAGGGGAGGGGGCATCATGTAAATAAAAACCCAAGTATCAGAGAGAGAGAGAGAGAGAGAGAGAGAGAGAGAGAGAGAGAGAGAGAGAGAGATGCCCGTTGATGACACTATTGGAGATTTTTCCGCTAACTTTTACTTAGTGTCAACTGTGTAGAGCCCCCACCCTTCCACGTAAAAACAAACAAACAAAACAAAGTTCTGTCGCAAACGTAATTCTCCCTCTAAAACTATCCTCAGATTACTCTATGATAGGAACTGGAGAAAACAACTGAGACAGGGGAAGTGAGAGGAAGGGGGGGAGGGCAGTCTCTATCCAAAGCAATCTTAACTCCCCTCCCTCACCCCCCACTCCCAGTCCAAAAAAAAAAAAATCATCCAAGGTAATCTCCCCACTGTCTGCTTATTATATAATCACCCGCCAAACGCTCGATGACAATTCCAGCCGACAGGCGTCCACAGTCCACCTGTGTCAACCTCACCACACCTGTCGGCAAACACTCCGCCTTCCGCCCCGCCAAGGTCGGCATCAAGCTTCTGATACAAAACCCCATTTCCCTCCCCCGATAGAAAAACAGCTTCTTCAAAGAGAAAGAGAGAGAGAGAGAGAGAGAGAGAGAGAGAGAGAGAGAGAGGAGGGGAGATGGGAGGAGGGACACACTGCGCGCTATAAGCCCTCATCTGCACTGCTGAATATGGCGTCCCGTCACGGGCACCATGAGAATGGTTGAAGATGAGGCTGCTTTCCTATCTTCGTGTGCAGTGGATCCGCGATAACTATGCGGTATTGTAGTCTCGTAGCGCATAGCTGCGCTCGCGATTTCTTTTTCTTCCTCCCCAACACGCCCCTTCCACCTCAACCCCTTTCGACATTTCGTAAATGCATGCTGCATCTGGTGACATTAACACTGTGCAGGTGTACGTACCGACCCCAAAAATCAATTCTGTAATATGGACGCGCGCGCGCGCACACACACACACACACACACACACACACTCACACACTCATGCACACACCCACATGCAGAGAGAGAGAGAGAGAGAAAGAGGGGGGGGGGGGGGGGGGGGGGGGGGGGGGGGATGGAAAGAAAAAAAAAAAGCAAAAGAGGGCTGAAAACAGTGCCTTGCTCCATATGTAAACCCTGCGCGCAGGGTAAGTATGATCCTCGTTGACACGCGGCTCAGAAGCCGACAAATACGTGACCCCCGCTCCA
>JADBJO010001557.1:202500-235000 GCA_016801955.1 Conus betulinus | reverse complement strand
TGCGTGTGTTGTTGTTGTTGTTGTTGTTGTGTGTGTGTGTGTGTGTGTGTGTGTGTGTGTGTGTGTGTGTGTGTGTGTGTAATTCTGTGTGTGTGTGCGTGCGTGCTGGGCGTGTGTGCGTGCGCGCGCGCGTGTATGTGTATGTGTGTGTGTGTGTAATTCTCTGTGAGTGTGAGTGCGATTCTGTGTGTGTGTGTGTGTGTGTGTGTGTGTGTGTATGTGTGTGTTCGTGCGTGCGTGCGTGCGTGCGTGTGTGTGTGTGTAATTCTCTGCGAGAGTGAGTGCGATTCTGGTGTGTACGCGACTAATCTCTGTTGTCAGTTCTTCCCACCTTGCCCACCTTTGACACCCCCCTTTCTTATCAGCGATAGAGGTTTGTTGGGCCGGCAATCCCTTCAGTCCGTCACCTCTGCAGGCCCCGCTGTAGCCCCGCCTGTGTCCACACCTGTAGCACACAGTAGCTGTAGCACCCCCAGTAGCTTCCCCCCCCCCCCCCCCCCCCCCCCCCGGATGGCTCCGAGGCTCTGTGTTACACTTCCCCACATTCCTGGCACCGCTGGTGTCTCCAGGTTACACTATTATGTTCCACTTGGGTCGACGGCTAAACGAGCCCTCGATCTTTAAGCTTTGTTTACCTATACTACTAGGCTGTCCAGACTACAAGAACTTTCACCCCCTTACACTCTGAGCTGAGCGCCTTTTTCTACTGTTTATTCAAAAGTTCAAGAGGTGTTGACACACATGAATCTCGAGTTGTGTTCTTATCCCGCTGTTTTTTCTCCCTTGTACACGGTCTTTTTTTTTATTTTTTTTTTTCTTTTTAAACAGGATTTACAGCTCTGATAACGGTCTGCCCGGTTGGCCTGGCTATAGGCAACGTGAACCTTTGAGCAAACTCTTCATCCTACAGTGCACTGTTGGAGTGAACATCATCGTATTTGAAAAGAGTTTCATGGATGAAGATGAGAATCCAGTGCTGATAGGAACACGGATAATGATGACAATGTTCATTGTTAACGCTCGATGTGTTATGAACCAGGGCAATATATAGTTGTCAAAAAAAAAAAAAAAAAAAAAAAAAAGGCCCCTAGTTTGATGGTTCTTTCGCCTGAACAAGTTAACAACTCATAATGACTTTGTCTTTAGCGTTGCATATCATTTGAAGTCATTTACAAATCGATCCAGTGTAGTGGGTAAAATGTATCGCATGTACTATCTGTGGACACCACTTACACAAAGGAGAGAGAGAGAGAGAGAGAGAGAGAGAGGGGGAGGGGAGAGAGAGGAATTGAATAAAACAAGAAATGAAAGAACAGAATAGATAAGGGAAAAAAAAAAGACGACGAGAGAGAGAGAGAGAGAGAGAGATAGTCGGTCAGGCAACATCGAGCAAACAGAAAGTTTCAGCACAGTAAATTTCCCACGTAACCAGGTGACCTGTTTTGGATAAGCCTTATCACCCAAAACACACGGGTCTGCCACAGCCCCTCCCTGTCACAACCATGGGGGATGCTCCTCCCTCCCACAGGAACAGCCCCCTTAAAGTCACATCCACAGGAGAGCTGGCACCACCGCCCATCAAGTTTCATCACTGGCCAGGTCGCTGACGGGCCAGGCCAGGTCTGTCCTCCTGTCCGCCGCATCAGACGACCGACCCCCGGCTCCCTCAGCCACTGACCCGAAACCGGCCCCCGCTCACCAAAAGCCCGTCCGATGTTTGTTTTTCACGGCCAACTGACCAAAAAGGGGAAGGGACAATCAAGGCGGCTTCACGGCTGAATGGATGGTCCAGGCGGGTGGACTCTGGCGGGGGTATAAGGACCGGGGCATTGATCTGCGTCCGGGTGGAATTCGGCTGGTGTCTTTTTCCGCCCGCCTGACCAGCAACAAACTAACGCTGTGATCATGCTTGGGTCGGGCTTATCTATCAAGTCCTCTTTCGGTAGTCGTTTGTTTGTTGTTTTATTTTCGTTTAGCGGGGGGGAACCATTGGGCTTTGTTTGGGATCAAGGCATTTTTCTCCTTCAGACGCACAACAGTTGGTTGGTAATGTCCCGGGTGACAAGGCATAATGCCCGGACATGGCTCGCTAATATTCTCTGTAATGGTACACTCTTTCTGACAAGAGCTCTTTGTCTTTTCCCTCCTGCCCCTCTCTCATCCCCCCCCCCCCCCCCCCCCCCCCCACACACACACACACACACACACACACACACACTCCTTTCTCACGCTCTCTTTCTCTTCCTCGCACGTACCGACATACATTCTCTCTAGCTCCCCTCTCTCTCTCTCTCTTTTCTTTTCCTGGAGTCCATACTACTTACGTTTGTGGGGTGCGTTACAAGAAAAAACACATGCGTGTGCTTATATGTTTTCTTTGTAAATGCAATAATCTCTCTCTCTCTCTCTCTCTCTCTCTCTCTCTCTCTCTCTCTCTCTCTCTCATCATAACACAAGTGAACATCATCAACATTCCTTCTGCAAAAGAGATCAGCATGAACTGTTTTGAGCAATCATAAATATTCTTGAGAAAGCATACAAAAAAACAGCCACACATGCAAACAGGTAACAACTTGCATACACATGCCAAAGAAACAGTGATACAGAAATGTACAGCTAGAGAAAGAGACAAGAAATACGGAAAAGCAAAGGCTGAAGTTCAGAATCAAAGAAGCGATCCCTTTCCTCCTCCCCTTCAGGCAAAGAGCAGAATAAAACAAGAACATGGAAAAAAAAAAAAAAAAAGAATGGGGATTAAACTGAGGAAAGAAGAAAAAAAGACAACGTGATACAAGATACACACAGTGCTACATCAGCTACAATCAGTGCTCCGGTGCAAAGACAGAATTGGTGCATTTGTGTTCAGCACGCATCAAACCACTCCACAAACCCTGTGGGTGCTACGTGCACAGTGTGCAAAGAGTGCTAATGCATGATATGACATGCACGTCCACTAACATAGGGCTGGTGGACCGACTCTGCTTCCTTGAGAACTGCCAGCACAGCTCCTTCAGAACTAAGCCTCCTGCTCCTAGAGAGTGGTCAAAGCACACCGTGCAATTCAAAACACGTCCAGGGCATCCACTGGCGATAGTTTTTGAGCAGGCACCTGATCCGTTGTTACATATGCACTGCAGAATTTCAAAAAGTCAACTCTAGTGATCGCTTTTTTTGAAAGTTAAATGGATGCCTGATGCCTGAGGGACATTTTCTAAAGAATATTTTGGGCATCACAATGTGCTGGATGCACGTCACCAAGAGCCCTAAGGCTTCTGAGAGAAGGCGAATGACGACCAGAATAAATCTGTGTCCATCTAAATATTTAGATTTTGATTCTTCTCTCTCTCTGAGCGAATACAAGAATCTGCAAAACATGATTTATTGATGAACATTTCTCAAGGAAAATGAGAGCAATCTGAGTTGTAACAGCAGCTATTCTGAAAGGGACACTGTTCTGACACAGATGCAAGTGAATACAGATCAGAATGAACACTACAATTTGTATATGATGCTACGGTTTCTACAAAATGAGACAGGTCACACAGAATAAAGGTACAGAAAAAAAACTGATAATGAAGACTGAAACTACAAAAAGACGCAAATCTTACATGATTATGACGTGAGAAATACACATATACAACTTTTTATGATATTCAATGAGGAGTGTAGCATACAACTAGACTACAGTGCAAAGTGCAGCAAAAAGAGGAAGAGTGCAGCTAAAGAACTTCCACTATTATAGATACTTGAACTGTGTCTACCTAGGTCAGTTCCACAACACCTCAGTTCTTACCGTAGGCGTGAGCAGATGAGATGAAGAAGACTCAGAATCACCCGACATGTAGGCATCTAAAGACCAAACCCCGCCACATACTAGAGTTCATTGCAAGCCAGTTTGTAAGCATTTCATGACCACGCTCTCTGACAACAGAGCACACAACAACACTGATACCATTCTCAACAATAAATTCACACTGACACACTCTGACAATAAAACACACATGAACAAAACTCTTCACAATACATTGACTAACGTTTTGAAAAGAACACCGGTACAATGCACTGATACATACACACAACAATTTGGCAGCATAACTCACACACACACACACACACACACACACACACACACACACACACACACACACACACACACACACACACACACACACACTCACATGGACAGAGAGAAAGGGGAGAGAGAGGGAGAGAGAAAGGGGAGAGACAGAGAGAGAGAAGAGGGAGAGAGGGAGGGAGAGAGAGAGAGAGAGAGAGAGAGAGAGAGAGAGAGAGAGAGAAGAGACAGAAAGGAAAAAAGAGACAGACAGACAGACAAGAGAGAGGAGCTGGGGGTAGGATGTGTGTGTGTGTGTGTGTGTGGGGGGGGGGGGGGGGGGCAGAATGCGAGAAAGAGGTCAAAACAACATAAGCACATGCTGACTACTAGTGTCTGTCACTCGTAATTCATTACATCTCAGCAAAACACAAATAAAACAGATGACATCATATTTGTACTGTGGAACTTCTAGGTATGAACTCCAGAGATCTTTCATTAGTCTTTGTTGGAAAGTAACTCCACTACTACATTTTAGAGACAAAGCGAAATCCAGAAAAGAGAAAAAAACATACAGCTTTACAGAAAGGGGGTCTTTGATGGAAGACATCTCCTGTGCAGGAAAACAAGTCTTCACTGGGATCAGAGATTTTTGTTGGGAGGGTAAATCCACTACGGTGTGTAGACAAAAGGGCAACAACGGTCAGTCTTCACAGGCAGAAGTCTTTGCTGGACAGACAGTTTGCTGGATGGTCAGGCTAATCCCGTGAGTAGACAAAGAAAGAAAACAAGTCTTTATGTGAAGGATGTGTGCGCTGATCTGTACATTTAATGCAATATCTGACCAAACGAGGAGAATGTTCCCAAATGCTTGACCAAAACAGGAGAATGTTCCCAAATGCTTGACCAAAAGAGAAAAAATGTTCCAAAATGCTTGACCAAAAGAGAAGAATGTTCCAAAATGCTTCACCAAAAGAGAAGAGTGTTCCAAATGCTCGATCAAAAGAGAATGTTCCAAAATGCTTGACCCAAAGAGAGAAAGTGCATTCCAAAATGCTTGACCAAAAGAGGAGAATGTTCCAAAAGGCTCACAGCTTTCAAAGAAGTAACAAAGAGAGAAAGAACAATGACGCACAACATCAACACCAGTTCTGTGCAACAGCATCATGCACATATGAGGAAGAGAGAAGATCCATCTCCACAGACAAGAAAACAGCCAAACCACAGGAAGACAGGACACTCGATCAGCATCAAAGAAGGGTGCCCACTCACCATCCACAGTGATGAAGCAGGTGGTAGTGGCCTCCCCTGCACTGTTGACGGCGGTACAGGCGTAGTGACCCTCGTCCTCAGGATACACGTCCAGGATCTGTAGCTTGCAGTCATTGCCGATCGTGCTGATCAGTATGTCCTGAAGATCAACCACAGAAACATCACTTACATCTGAATGGGACGATCAGAATCTTTTTCAGCACAGTAAGAACACCCCTAAACGACATTCAATAATACTACGCCACACAGCAGATTATTACAAATGAAGCACTCCTGCATCATGTGCATACCACGAACTCATCTCATAATGATGACATCATGATGGATGGATGAATGATGGCCAACTCAAGAAGAAGCTAAGAAACACAGGTCCAATGACACCACCCAGGAAATTTGCACAAAGCATAGTAATACCTGGAGACTGGGGTATTACGCTGGTTCTTCAGTGAGGGAGTGCAACACCCCGTGCCAGATCATGGCAGACACTACCTCCTTCAGTACCTTCATCTCTTGAGGATCTTATCCATCTTATTCCTTGCTATGGGACGTTACTCACTTCAAAAAGTCTCCACTGCCGTTTTCTTCATTTCCTTTCTTCTTTGTAAACACAATAATCATGTTGATGGAAACAGTAATCTTCTTTACCAAAATGACCATTTCTCTTTCAAAAAACAATTTTCTTTATGAAAACAGCAATGTCCTTTGAAAAAATAACCTACAATGAAAATGGTACTTTTGTCCACAAACATTCATCATTATCTTCATGAAGAAAATTTCTGTTTTTCACAAAAACATACACATGGATTTTTAAAGTTTGTTATACCTCCCCTTCTTTTTCCAACCTTCTTTCCTTCCTTTCTCTCTCTCATCTTCCCTTCATCACACTATCCCCAAAACGAACGAAGAAATAAATGAATAACCAACACCTCCTACTGGACATGACAAAAGCCCCTGCCTGTGTCCAAACCCAGCAGCTTTGC
This sequence comes from Conus betulinus, assembly GCA_016801955.1. NCBI lineage: Eukaryota > Metazoa > Mollusca > Gastropoda > Neogastropoda > Conidae > Conus > Conus betulinus. The sequence goes on along the minus strand of JADBJO010001557.1, from coordinate 228,694 downwards.
CTCACCTGGTTGTCCAAGATCTCCTCTCCGTGACGCGTCCAGGTGACTTGTGGGCGTGGCCGACCCTCCACAGAGCAGGTGAGAAGGACAGTGTCCCCATCCCTCACCTTCTGGTCCTTCAAGGTCTTCACAAACTCTGGGGCCACCTCCCTGCAAGTAAAGTTTTAAGCATCATGACTTCACTCTGCTTTCTGTAGCCTTGGAACTGGTCTGCTTATAGATATACCTACATCTAGTCATTTTCTTTTTAACATACTTTTTTTTCTTGTTTATTTACACTGACTTAAAGGTAATGTGCTGAAGTTACACAACTTTGACAGGACACATAATTCATCTTTATGCACACAAAAGTTTCAATCTATGGGAACTACATGGCCATTTGCTTGAGCATTCAGCTACATAAATTTTTTTTTCTCAGTCAGAAAACAGAGTATTTTCCCCCCTGACATATAGTTTTTTTCCCTCTTTTTTCTATTCTTTTCTTTTTTTTTCTCTCTTTTTTGAGAGGCAGGTTAAGGACTGGTCTTTCCCCCCAAATAAGATGGCAGAGCAATGAAATTTGCCAGAAGTGATCAAACTTGTGACTGGGGGTAAATCAAATGCTGGACCTGTTTGCATGACAAAGGAAATATTACTTCAAGAGAAAAATCCTATTTTTTTCCAGTGTGTTTTGTGATGAATAGTTCTAGTACACAAAGACAATTACACATGCCTTCTGCTAATGTTCTGTTCTAGAACTTAGAGACATAAGTTAAAAAGACTGCAGAATTTTAAAAGCAGCACTCACGAAAAAAAAACTGCCTAGCATTTTAAAGGTAAAGTGGAAAACTTTTAAATCATATATAGATTATTTGCTTTGGCCGTTATGTGTAAGTCTGTTGAATCTTGAAAATATGGTCAAAATTTGCATCATGAGTTGATGGTAAGTCTATTTTCTAGTGCATCTCAAATCAGTATCCCACCCAAACTATTCTTTTTTAAAATAATTTTGTAAAATAATAATTTCCTGGAGCATAATCTTTCAATTGGTCTTCAGATATGGAAACAGAAGAAACAAAAGAAAAAAAAATGATACGCAATAAGCAGTCTGTTTTGATTTTCAACACAAAACACATCCTGTACATACATTTTGTAATACGTAGACACTGTAACAAAAAAAATCATTAGCATGAATTTCAACAAGACAGACTACAGCACATCTCCGGCGCTCAGCCTCTCATATTCTAAAAACAAAACACCACCAGGAAACAAAACGACCTGGCACTTACCCATCTCCATCCATTGGCTTCCTCCTTTCCGGACTGAAAAACAGCAACGGCTCTCATTAAAGCAATAACTGCCAGTGACCTCTGTCACAACTTAGTAACAACACTATGATCAACATAATCAGGAATGCATATGTCAAAATTGTTATGCTGCCCGATTTTCACATCACCAGTTCATGACTTGGTGGGTGTGACACCATCTGTTTTACAGAAGCAAGCCACAGAAACCGACTGACAGCAGATGGGAAAAGGGAAGGAGGTAATGGAAGCATGGTGTTGTATCAAAGGGTGGAAGTTGGAGGAGATGGTGTAGGTGTGGGGAGTGGAGAAAGGAGAGTAGTTATGGGAAAGGAGACGAGAAAAAAAAAAAAAAAAGTAGAAATGTAAGAAAGCATTCAAGAACTGTGTGACAAAAGGTATCATGCTTTATCAGCAGAAAGTTTAAAACATGTGAATCCAGTGTGTGTGCGTGCATGTGTGTGTGTGTGTGTGTGTGTCCATGTGTGTGAGTGTGTGTGTGAGTGTGTGATTATGTATGTGCATGTGCATTTATGTGAGTGTGTGTGCATGTGCTTGTGTGTGTGTGTGTGTGTGTGTGTGTGTGTGTGTGTGTGTGTGTGTGTGTGTGTGTGTGTGTGTGTGTGTGTGTGTGTGCGCGCGCGCGCGCCCGTCAGTGTGTGTGTGTGTGTGTGTGTGTGTGTGTGTGTGTGTGTGTGTGTGTCAGCATGTGTGTAAGACAAAAAAAACAGGCAGACATATGAACAGAAAGACAGCATATCGCAGAATATTTCTATTACATTACCCCACAACATTCTACCAGGCCTGAACTTAACTTATTCTATGCAAAAGCTCCGAACCAGGTAACACAGAATCACACCCACCAGTGACAGAGAGTTGGGTGGTGGTGTGTATCTCACTGCCATCAGCCAGAACAGCTGTGCAGCGGTAGGCACCAGCATCCGAGTCCACCAATCCACTGAGCTGTAAGGAAACTGTCCCATCACGCTGCTGCTTGCAGGAAATGCGCTTGGAGGCAAACACCTGGAACCACACATTTAATCATACTACTGAAAAAGACATATCTTTGAAAATACACACATCAAGGACAATGTAAAAAAAAAAAAAAGCATATGAAATAAAACCCAGGGGAAAAACGCAATGGTGTTGTTACTCAAATACTGTTATTACATTCTTGGGTTCATCAGTCTGACTTTGGAGTACATTCCAATCGACAACATTGTGAGAACTTTCAGGGGAAGGACTGGCGAATTGAAATGAAAACTTGATGCTCAATCAAATGACCTGAACAATGCCCATGTTTGGCTGAACTTTTTTTTTTTTTTACACACCCCCATCCTTCCCCCCTCTCTCTCTCTCTGTCTATCTATCTGTCTGTCTGTCTGTCTGTCTGTTTGTGTGTGTGTGTCTCTCTCTCTCTCTCTCTCTCTCTCTCTCTCTCTCTCTCTCTCTCTCTCTCTCTCTCTCACACACACACCCCCACACACACACAATATATGTGCCACATTTTCATACTTGTACAATTGCCAGGTTCAGTCTAATCCAAATGGGAACTATATACAAATGTTGTTTTCTTTCATTACAAGGAGACCACCAAAAAAAAATTGACAGTGTTCTTTCCTAACAAAGAGATCATAAGATGCTGTGTTCTCTCTCAACAAATGGACAGACTATAAACAGAGGTTGTGTCCTATCAAAACGAAAGAGACAAAGTGTATACAGATTCTGTTTTTCTCATTACACAGCAACAACGTGTATACTGATGCTCTGTCCTCTCATTACCAAGAGACCAAATGTCTGCTAATTCTGTGTTCTCTCATTACACAGAGAAGTAATGTATTCTTATGCTGTGCGTCCTCACATCCAATAGTAGTAATCTGATTAACATCTGATCCTATTAAACAAACGTGAATAACGTCTGCAACAAAAAAAGCACAGGACTGATTATCAAAGGCACCAGTCTGTCACACTTAAAGGAAGTTCAAGTGTAATTTTCATGTGAAACTTGTTCAAAACAACATACACTTCTCACACACCCCTCTTATCACACAGACACAAACATTCATTTCCAAGGAAAGTTCTTAGAGTTTTGGTCCACAATTTAAATAAAGTACAGGGGCAGTAAAATTTATGTTTAAAGATAAAGAAAAAGAAAAAAAAAAAAGCAGAGTTGGCAGTGCCCCTGCTCAAAAAAAATGGAGAAAAACTCCTTCCTTCCCTCTGAATAACTCCATCTCGATGTAATGTTCGTTCTTCCACCTCTTCAGCTTGTGACCATTTAGCCCTCCTTTCTCCATTCTCTCCAACCCAACTGTCCGGCATGTCCTCAATCTCTCCCCTTTCCTTCTTTCTCTCTCAGTTTCTTTCAGCCCCTCGCCACACAATCCACAGCCATTTCCATTGCACAACTACTTTTTCTTGTCCACATTCAGAACACACACACACAAAAAAAAAAACAACAACAAAAAAGTCACTCACAAAAGAATAACACAGGTGACTGCTGAAACTTTGCACTCGCATGAGAAGAGCCCCCTACAGAATTGTGTAATTCTTTACACAAGGACACTACGGACAATTCACACACTCAGTTCACAGCTTGGAATGGGGATGAGCAGGACAGGATTAAGACACTTCAGCACCTGGAATGACAGGTGTGAAGAGGAATGCTGATGATGCTTGCTTCACTGAGCATGGGTCAACCAAGCATGGTGAATGCATGCATGTTTCTAGACCTTGGGTCAACTAAGCATGAAGGTGGCGCACATGTCTGATGCCGCCAGACCATACTCTGTTATGCTGCATCAGCAATTTTGTTCTTATGTTCACAGCTCACTGTTTATGTCTATTAGCCATTCTTTGGCAGCTGCAAAGATTTAAAACTATGAGAGAAATAAGGTGCATGCATATCTACACACAGATATATAAGTATGTGTGAAAAGATGAACAGATGTACACACACACACACACATACACACACACACACACACACACACACACACACACACACACACACACTCTAACACACACACACACACACACACACACACACACACACACACACACACACATAAATCTAAACACACACACAACCACACAAATGTGCACACACACACACACACACACAACACACACACACACACTCACACTCACACACACACACACACAGACTGGTGGGCAAGTTGACAGTATCCTTGCTTGAGAAGGCAGTTAACCTAAGGATCCCTGGCTATATTTTGTGGAAAAAAAAACACTTGTATAAGTAAACAAACAAACAAAACCCTACACAGACAGAAACTAGAAAGGCAGCTAGGAGAACGCAGACTTTCACTAAGGCTGAGAGGACACCAGAAGATCCATCCTCTGATCTGAATTGTCACCATGAACTGACACCAAAACTTATAGGTCTGTCTTTAGGCCATCTTCAATCAGAGTCAAGTGAAAACATAACTGCTGTGTTGGACATAAAAAAGTTTTTTTTTTAAAAAGAAAAAAAAGGATGGTGCTAAACTATAAAGAGAAAGTCGCACACTACAGTCACACTACACAATGAAACCATACTCCAGTAAAAAAAAAAAAGAAAAAAAAAAAAAGAAAAGAAAAAAAAACACACACTGTGCAAGTAGTCCCCTATTTGCCTGCTCAGCTACACTCTAGACATATATTATGTGCTACATGTATCACTCACCCGGCGACCATCTTTCTCCCACTTGACCTCTGTGATGGGGTCATTCACGGCACATGACAGAGTCACCTGATCACCCAGCATGGCTGATGTTTGTGGCGGCAAATCACGTTTGAATTGTCGTGACTGGGAGGACCTGGGAACGGACAGGGAGAAAGAGAACCAGTCAGAAATTTATCAGCAGGGCATTGCCATTACATCAGATCTAGGCCATTGTAAGAGAATGTTATGAAAAAGGTCTAAGATATAATCCAACATTCCTATCAGCAGGACACAGTAATGACATCAGATCTATTATCAGTCTGTTACCAACAGAACACTGTCGTGAGATCTGCTCTAACACAATAATACCAGAGATTCTTATGACCGGAACATTACCATGATACTAGATCTAGGCTAGTTTTGTTAGAGACTGTTACAAGACCTATGGTGTGGTTTAGTGTAGGTTGTATAATGTAATGCTGTATGGTGTAGCGAAGTGTATGTTGGTAAGTTCAATGCTATGCTGAGTAGTACAGTGTTGAGGGTGCTATGAAATGTAGCGCAGTGCAGTGTCAAGCAATGCAATGCAGTGCAACGCAGTACAGTACAGTCCAGTGCAGCACAGAGCTGTGGTGTGTTTTGCTGTGCAGTGGAGTGAAGTGGAGTGGAGCAGAGGCTAGCAGAGAGCAGAGCACTGCATTACTGTGTGTTGTTATGCATAACCTTCTCATCACAAATACCTATACAAGTCAAAACAGGTCACTGTGCTTATCATATATTGTCTGCAGAAGATCACTGTCAAATTTAATCACTATTGTTTGTACAGTGAATTGTAAGTCTATGAAGACCTCAGATGCTAGATATCAGGCAGAGCCTTTCCACTAGAACTTACGGAGCTTTGGAGAAGCCTTTGGAACCTTTTCCCTGGGAGTCCACGGACTGGGTTTTTGATGATGATGTGCCTTTCTCTGACAACACTGAAAGAAATAGCAGCCTTGCATTTGACACATTGACCTAAGTTTCAATCAACGCTGAAAGCAACAGTTGATTTGCATTCGACACCTTGACCTAATTTTCAATCTCATGCACTCAGTTCTACAAAATTCTTCAGTTTTCTGGCTGACTATGTCACTTACTTATCCTGTACCATTTTCTTTAACGAAAGATCACCAACAAACTGTCTTCTATACAGAAAGATCATAAACTAAAGCATTAATTATTTTTTCTTCTTCTTTTTTTTTTTCTGAATCTTTCTTTTTCATTTCCTTTCTTTCACAATCAATCTGCCTCTCAAAGGAATCAGACCTCGCCATAAAAAAAAGCACAAATGGAATTCTAATTGAAAACTCTTTGCCTGTTTCCCCTTGTGACTCTCTAATAGGAAGACTAGACATTAGCATCTACAAACAGACTTGCCAGTCATGCCATGCTTACCCTCAATGCTCAGTGAAGCAGAGCAGGAGGCAGAGCCAGCGTATGTGGACACTTCAAAGGTGTACTCTCCTTCATCAGACTTGACGATGGCAGCAATGATCAGGCGATGTCGACTGCCATCAGATGTGATACGCGTGATGTCACTCGGAGCCACCGGCTTGCCATCTTTCAACCTGTGAGAAAAGCATGTTGACCGAGTAACATGCAACAGGAGACAGACTGCACTGTGGATGTAAAGTGCACAGCACATGTTGGTGTTGGGTGGTTGTGGAGGGATGAGGGTAAGGGCAACACAGAGAGCTTTGATTTTGGAAAAGCTTTCAGGTTTAAAGTGCAGGTGAAAGGTTTAGCATACACAATGAAAATGTATTTACTCTGGCACTATGACCCTCACAAGACCAGTCTACAGATAGAACAGACAGGGGCACATGTTGTTCTGTGTCTGTAAATTATTCTGGCACGTGAAGTTTTCACTCAAAAACCTATTTAACAGAATCTTAATTGTCTCTCAACCAATATAAACTTCAATCATGTATATCTGAAACTGATATAATCCCTGTCCACCTTCTATCAGTCACAGCAAATCAAGCTAAGACATACTTGCTTCTACAGGCAGGGTTTGTTGTTGAAATTCCTCAAGAGTGCGTAGTTTCAGGTTCAGCAGATGGGAAGGTTTATTGCATCAGAATACAGTATGGGCATTAAACAGCTCTTCATCTCAAGACGGTTTGGGTCCATGAGGGAGTGAACTCACCAGGTTCCTGGAGAGGACAGAGTGCCTGAGGTGACACACTCAAAGACAGCCTCACTGCGGCAGGAAGCACCAAGTCTTGCAGTGTTGTCTTGAAGGAAGGAGGGGCTCCATCCTCATCTGCAGAAAATGGGATCTCCCGTTATACACACACTGTTCAGAAGTATGTGTCTTCTCAAACGCAATACCACATGCGCATCATGAATGCTTGTCAAAACGCATCTCTTGTCACACACACTCCCAAAACAAAAGTCTCTCCTTTCAATACATGAGATTATTTGTATGGTTACTGCCAACAACAAATCCACGCTTACCAACAGAGCGTGCTGTTGACGGTGAAGCAGCTGCCCCCTCTCCATGGCGGGTCAAGGGCACAAAGCCTCCTTCAAATCCTTCCTGCTCCAGCAGGCGCTGGGCTTCGTCGGCATCAGACTCGCTCCACTGGACGAGCTCCACCCCTCCGCGCAGGATGCAGTCCAGTCGCACGTTCATGCCCTCCATCACTTCTATGGTGCGGGGGGCAGGTGCTTGATGAAGAAGGGCGCTACACAAATCCACATCCAAACCACATGATGAAGAGAGGTACACACATCCACATCCAAACCACATAATGAAAAAAATGGAGCTCCATACATCCACATAAAAACCTGATAATGAAGAAGAGCTACAGACATCCACATTCAAGCCACATGATGAAGAGAGGTGCACACATCCACACAAAAACCAGATCATGGAGGAGAATGAGACATATCCACACCCAAACCACACGATGAAGAAGACAACCACACACATCTACATCAACATATGATGAAGGGAGCTACCATATCCACATCTAAACTATGTGAAGAAAAACAGTGGCACACATCCACATCCCAACCATATGATGAAGAAGGAAGCCACACGCATTTACATCCAAACCACAAGACGAAGAAAACCACATGTATCCACATTAAAAACCACATGATGAAGAAGAGTGCCACATACAATCCACATCCAAACTGCATGATGAAGGGAGTGACATCAAAACGTCATGATGACTGTCAGGTAAACATTCTTCCACACACTCTCTCTCTTCCAGGAGACTACCCAGATTTTGAACACACACACACACACACACACACACACACACACACACACACACACGCACACACAAATGTTGCAATGATTACAAAATAACACCCAACATAGTATATATCAATACAACACAACTTGATGCAACACATAACAAAATACCAGAAATCCCCAACACACCACACCACACATGGACACGGAGCCTCTTCATCCCTGTCATAGCATAACCCCACTGTCATACACACACACACACACACACACACACACACACACACACACACACACACACACACACACCTGTGTGTCGAAAAAGGCTGACTGAGCAAAAAAACACACACAAAGACACACACACACAACTTCTTTGCACAGCTGGCTGAAAAAAGAGAAGTGAATCAAGAAACTGAACACACACAACACCCTTCTCCAACAGGGTCAGTCCATTCAACCAAGGACCCTCGACTGTTTGGCAAGGTCTATCGGGATAGGACAGAACAAATACCCATTGCTGCTCTGCTGCTGCTTCAGATGAGGCATTTCATTTCAAACTCACTGAACTGATTCTCATTAAGTCCAACCAAACATGCGCTAAGAAATGAACAGTACGGTGTGTGTCGACTAGTTGAACTCTCTAATCTCCCTCTGGGCAGCATTATGTGAAGGATGAGAAGTCATCATGTTTCTGCATTGCTTTCTGCATCATCTTAAGTATTTCCCCTCTCTTCATTGTTCATTTCATGCACAGCCTAAAACTTCTCACTGGTGACAAAGAGAAAAAAAAAGTCACTACTTTTACAAAGTCATTTACGGTGCTGGCTGATTTTCATACCATCTTCATTATTTGTCCTCTCTCAATGGTTCATTTCATGCACAGCTCAAAACTTCTCACTGGTGACAAAAGAGAAAGAAGCCACCACTGTAACTTGGACCAATTTCATCACAAACAGCTTTAAAACTCTTGACATTCAGTGAAAAAATATGCTGCATAACAAATGCATTTCTTCTTCTTTTTCTTTTTTTTTTTTTTTTTCTTATCTTCTTGAAAAAATATATATTCAAGAATTAGCATGTCTGAAAAAAAAGAATACTTGGGTTCCAAAACTAAACTGCATGTCTATGAAAAAAATACTTCATAAGAAATGATAAAACTACAGCACACTGCCAGCTATCAAAAGTATTCACTTTCAGCTCATGCTTTACAGTGCTAAGAGAAGGCTACAGACACAGCTCTGTCAGCATACATTAACTGACATAATACTGCACAACGCCATGTAACCAGCAGCCTACACAGGTTTCGCAACTGTAGCCATGTGCTTCAGAATGCAATATAGCTGTGCCATGAAAAGCACACACAAAAAAAAATTAAATAAATACAAATCAAAAGTTAGAGATAACTGTAAAAATGAGCAAACATGAACAATCAAAAAAAAAATCATGCAGCTGATGAACTGCCAGTGACAGAAAGAGATGGAATATGATCTGATGCTTGTGAGATAGAGATGATACAGAATTCTGCGTTTTCATACCAAACGTTTTTGCATGACAACCACAATTAAAATAACATCATCATGTTTTTCGTGGATGGCAAAGAGAACTGGGGCTTGGGGCTGTTGTGAGGAGTTGTGAGATGTGGATGGATGAGAGGTGGGAAGGGAGGGAATTGGGGGAATGTGCAATTCTGGACAGGCAGCTCCCTGAAAGAAGGGGGAGGTCAACAGGGATTCTCTCCACATGGCAGTTTAACGACAGACACAGATTTCTGTTACCTGGGGCACTCCTGAAGAACCATGTGAAATGAGGCGCACTTATTAATCTCTCACACACCTTTCAGGGGTAAACAATGTTTATGTCACTCCTGAAGAACCATGTGAAATGAGGCGCATCACTTATTAAATCTCTCACACCTTTCAGGGGTAAACAATGTTTATGTCACACCTGAAGAACCATGTGAAATGAGGCGCATCACTTATTAAATCTCTCACACTTTTCAGGGGTAAACAATGTTTATGTCACACCTGAAGAACCATGTGAAATGAGGCGCATCACTTGTTAAATCTCTCACACCTTTCAGGGTAAACAATGTTTATGTCACACCTGAAGACCCATGTGAAATGAGGCGCATCGCTTTTTAAATCTCTCACACCTTTCAGGGGTAAACAATGTTTATGTCACACCTGAAGAACCATGTGAAATGAGGCGCATTGCTTTTTAAATCTCTCACACCTTTCAGGGGTTAACAATGTTTACAACACCTTTCACTGGGAAATAAACTTTCATGGGAAAGTGGAGGTAAAAGATCATACATATTAACAGACAAACAGAGACACCTTAGGACATATTCATTTCATTTGGAAACTCTTTTATAAGTAGGTTGAATATAGATAAGACTATGCCGAGAAAAATGACGATGGGGCATGGAAAAAAGATCTTAATAAAATTTTCAATTTTTTTGATCAAAATCATTTTAAATTTTGTGCATTTATCAGTTTCAGTTTCATGCAAAACAGTGAAACTCAAACAAACAGTAGTAACAGTAGAAAATAATATGCCATGCTTAACTTGATAAATCTCAACTTCCAGTTAAAGTAAGTGTTTCAGTATTTCCATTATTATTGTGCATGTCTCAATTGAGCACATGCAAACTTAGGTTAATAGAAAAAAAAAAAGTTTTTCATTAATGTCAATGTAATTAATAAAGTGCATGAAAAAAAGAAAAAAAAACTAACTACTAGTGATTTAGTTCTTGAAAAATAAAACTGCAGTATGAAAATTCACGAACTGGAAGCAACATTTACAGATACTTGCATAGCCATTGCATCAGCCATCTTGGATATAAACAAATCATTCATCATGAGGAACACAAATTGAACGATAAAAACAGACATTCAAGTGATTAGACACAACCGAAAAGTGTGAACGGGCGTGAACAGAATTAGAGCGGATGCAACATGAAGACAGGTTCTACCTTTTCCACGGCGCGGCGCTCTTTTCCTGAGGGTAAACCAACCATGACACACATCAACACACAGTCAAGCTATTACCTTACAGCTAGTTTTTTTTTTCATACCTGAGGCAGGAATCCAAACAAAGTGAAAAGCAACTACTTGTCAGCTGATGAAATACAATAGATGATGTAGGCAGTCTTACATTATTCATGTCAGCAAAGAAAGGTTGAACCGAGCAACGAAAACTACTATTTCATTTCCCTCTCTCTCTCCATCTACCCAACCTTCCCTGTTCCTTCAGTTCCCCCCTCCCATCCCATTTCTCTTTCCACACCTCCTCTCTTTCTTTCCCTCAATCCTGACTTAAAACAAAAAACTGTTATCACTGTACAGGAAAGAATAGAGAAAACTGGAAACTTGCATTCTCTTCTGTGTAAGAGAAGTTATCAGATATCCAGTGGGTGCAAAAAGAAACATTTGATGTGCGTTTTAAACATGTTGCCAAAGTCTCTATTTGTCTCCATTAAGTACACAGTTAAAGGTAAAACAGAATTAGTATGTCTTCTGTTTAAGCTTAAAGATCCAGCTAACCACTGAAATGAGATGGAGAGAGGACAGAGAAGAGAAGGGGGCAAAACTGCAGTGCTGTTGAGATTTTGACTTGTGCTTACAAGTTCCCAGTAAGAACAAACGATACAGAAACACTGTCACTATCAGGATTTCCATCTGTACTTAAAAATACTATTAAGAACAGAAGAACTAGAAACACACTACTGTCTCTGAGATTTCCAAATGCTGATGTTTTCAATGTATTCAAAGTTCCCGCTCAGCAGGAGATCAACAACAAAAACAGTGCAGTAGTGTGATTAAGGCAATCCAGTTCTGCTGAAAGCTTTTTTGCACGCTACAGAAGTCATAGAACAGCAGTACAGCAAGGCAGAGAATTTTGTTATCTGTTTGAAGTTCCAGTTGATAACAAAAGTAACAGAAAAAGATACAATAATGCTGGGTTTTCATTTGCTCCAACAACCACCATCACAATCAATAATGACGCTGTTCTCAATTTTCTTTCAAACCTTTCAGCAAGTGTTATGGGCTTACTCAAGGACAAAGTTCCAACAGAAGAGTACAATGTCGAGAAGATGAAGATACGAAATGACAGCTATTATAATCTGCACTATCACACTCAGTATCATCATCATCACTGTCATTAAATCAATACAAACTAGCAGACTTATTTGCTTAGCATGCTTCTCTGAGATCAGTCTAAAATCAGTTCAAACTGAACAGACTGTTCCACCTGTACAACAGAACACCACCCTCACCTGTCTTGATTTTTGGCGTGGCATCCAGACGCATCATGTCGCCGGCCACAATGCCCTCTCTGAAAGTGACAGAGATACTGCTATTATTACCTGCACTGTATTCACAACACACATGACCTCAAGACAAATAAAGGAGGTTATATTTACATGCACACACATAAACATACGCAAGCATGCACGCATAAAACACATACAAAGGCATGGAAAGACTATTATGCGTTACAATGAATTCTTCTTTTCTGCCTTTTTTCTATATAATAAGTCACTGATGACGCACTGACTTCTCTCTCTTGATCTCTGTGTCTTTTCTAACCATCTCTCTCCATACCATAAACCTAGGATCTCTCTCCCTCTAGAATTTATCATCTTCATTATCAACATCACTGCTGTCATTATTATCATTGCCATTATAATTTATTACCATATTACAAATGTCACATCACAAAGTCTGGTTTTGTGACTGAGAAATTACTGTAATCAGTAGTATCCAGCCTGCAGATCACAAATCTGAAAAGACGTTAGGGAAAAATCATCATCAAAATGCAGTGCAACATTTCTTCCAGTGGGTAGCCAACCTGATACAGGTAGCTCTAGTATTGGCACTGAAACTGTACTTTGAAATGGCTAGTATAAGACAGCCAGAATAAACAGTATGATTTCAGTCTCAGTTCCATCAATGAGGCACCACTGCGTGCAGACCAATCCAATATGGTCCACCACATCTGCTGAGCCATGAGATCACAATGCATAGGGCTTTCAAACAGATGACTGACTGAATGAATGTGACTGAATAAAAGAATAACTATGACAGTAATACTAGTGCTGGTATGGAATACAAGGCAATAAGAAAAAATAAGCAATGCTGTGAGAGTGGCCCTCACCCTTTCTCTCTAGGAGGCAGGACGGTCACATTGCAGGAGGTCTCCATGCAGCCGAAGGCGTTGGTGGCCCGCACAATGTACTCCCCACTGTCCAAAGCCATGGTTTGGGGGATCTCTAAGGTGTGCAGTGACCCACGAACATGATACGATGACGCTGTCCGTACATCAGGCCACGGTGACCTTTGTGCCAGGACACTGTGGGGTTGACAGGATGATGAGTTAATGAGGTGCAGATTGTGTACTATCATATACACAACTTGCTTTTTTCTGTGTGTTCACATTCTCATTCTTGTACACATACACTGGCATGCACAGGTTTAAACATAACACACACACACACACACACACACACACACATACATACACACAGACATGCATGTGCGCAAACAGATACATGCACACATTTATGTGCATTTAAAGCGCACACACACACACACACACACACACACACACACACACACTGACCAATGGGGTGGGGAACCCTTGCACAGAGCAGTCCAGGCGCAGCTTCTCTCCCTCATGCACTTCCAGCTTGGCGGGCAGCATGATGGAGAACTTGGGGGGTCTCCCCGGCACCGCGATCTGCTGCAGGGAAGCCATTCCTCCGTCAAAGGGACGAGCCAACTCCATCACTTCAGGCGACGATGGGGGGAGACCTGGACTTGCCTGCCACATTCACACAGGGAATGTTGGTTTGTTGGAAATGCAGATTAACATTGTTTTTTTTTCACCCTTGTAAACAGTATTTAAAAGCTGCTGCAGTTAAACTCTTTGGTTGTGCATGCAAAAGTTTAACTTGTACAGCATTTTCAGTCAAAAAGTTACTAGTCTTATAGAATTATGTGTCTGTTCACACTGAAATATGGGACTGCAAATCACAGATTGTGTATACACAGACACTAGAACAGAACTGTACATCATGAGAAATTATGAACTACAAGCAAATCAAGCAAATTATATGGTCTGTAATTTCAAAACACATGTTAATTAAAAACATTATTGAACACACACACACACACACACACACACACACACTGAGTAATCCAAGGGGTGGAGGGGGAAAAAAGAAGAGGAAGGTGTGGGAGGAAGAAAGTGTGTGTGCGTGTGTCTTTGTAAGTGCATTATAAAAATAACTGAAAAAATAATCGTTATATGAGCAAATAAATAAGCAGTAAATAGAGAAATAAACATGTACATAAACAATGCAAAGCAAATTTTTTAAAGAATGGAAAGATTTTACTGGCTAGTGCCTATCCCTATACTGACCTCTGACCCGAAGAGTCGCAGAAGACTTGGTACGTCCGGATCGTGACTGTGCTTGCACCATGTACAGACCAGCGTCCTGCATCTTGACTTTGCGAATGGTCAGAGTGGCGCCACCCTTGTTGTCTGAGGTGACTGAGATACGACTGGAGCTGGTCAGCTCCAGCATGTCTTTTTTTTGCCTGAAACAAATAAAATATTCACTTCATCGTAAACTGTCTAAAGGTTGTGATTCAGTCTGTATCCTGAATTACGGTATGTACTTATGAAAAAGTTTGGTTTTTTTTTTTTAATCTACCTGTCTAAATGAAGACACTCCTATTGGCATGAACAAGACCCTTGATCGTTAGGTTGCACAAACTGGCAAAATAAATAAATAAAATAAAAATGCTACTACTACTACTTCTACTACTGCTGCTGCTGCTACTACTACTGCTACTGCTACTCCTGTTACTACTACCACTACTACTGAAAAGAAAAGGGAGTTAAATCCAGTTAACACATTTCAATATTCCCTCAATACCTCCAGATGATCTCCCTTGAATGCATGCTGTTCATAAAAAACGGGTAACTTCTCTTCTTTGACTTTGTTCTTTCATTTTCCTTTGGTTTTGACCTATTCAACATGTCGGAATGAGCGGCGTGGGTGCACTGCCTCTGAAGGTGGCGCAGAGGTTGGGACAGAAAAAAAAAAAAAAAAAAAAAATGTGTCTTTTATTATAATGCACTTCAAGTCTTTTACTTCACTGGAGAAAGTTCAATATAAATGAACTGTAAATCTCCATTTTTTTTCAGCATTTTGAGACCAGGTCTGTATTGATATGTGTGTGTGCATGCGTACATGTGTATATCAGAGTATTATGTTACAAAATCGTCCATTCTCCTGCAAAGGTGTTAAATCCTCGATGACAAACTAAGACTACCAATACAGCCAGGTAACCTCCCCAGATTAAACATTTCTCTTTTTCACCCTCTGAAACAAATTCAGTGATATGATACTTATTTATGAATGCATTCCTCTGCTCTCCCATCCTCCCAACCCACATCCTATCCCCACCCTTGACATTCAGCTATGGAAGAGACTTCTTTTCACTCCACTTCCATAATTTCTTTTCAAGTCAAAGGTTATATTCAATTTGATACCCCACACAGAACATTTTTTCCCAATGTGTCATAAAACCATAGAAACAAATAAGTCAAAATCTTTTCACCAAATCAAACCTTAGTAAGAAAGAGAAATTAGCTGGCATATTGGAGAACACCAGAAATCTTTGCCAGTGGGAAAACAATGACAACCAACCAACCGACCCAACCAATCCTGCCGGCAACCATTCCAGCCTGATGCGGTGACGGCAGCACTCACCATTTGAAGTGGGGCATGGGCTTCCCGGAGGCCTTGCAGTGGAAGGTGACATCCTCGCCCTCCTCCACCATGATGTCATGCAGAGGGGTCAGGAAAGCGAGGTCGCAGGAACTCCAGTTCCATGGACTCCAGCTCTTCTTCACCTGATGTCAAAACACCTGTGGTCAGTGCTCTGAATGTGTGTGTGTGTGTGTGTGTGTGTGTGTGTGTGTGTGTGTGTGTATGTTGTTGTTGTTGTTGTGTGTGTGTGTGCTGTTGTTTTGTTGTTGTTGTTGTGTGTGTGTGTTGTGTTTGTCGTTGTTGATGTTGTCATTGTTGTGCTGCTGTTGCTGTTGTTGTGTTGTCTTTGATGTTGTTGTTTGTGTGTGTGTGTGTGTGTGTGTGCATGTCTGCATGCGTGTGTGTGCATGCCTGCATGTCTCTATATATTTCATGTGTGCATGTGTGTATACTTAAATATGCATGTCTGTCTGTGCATAAATGTGCATACATGTATACGCACATGTGCATACATCTGTATACAAGTATGCTAATACATGTGCATGTGTGTGTATGTGCACGAGCATGTAGGTGTGCATGCAAACATACAGAGACAGATAAATAGATAGATAGATAGTCAGATAGAAAGATAAACAGACCGATGGAGATGGATAAATGTACAGACAGATAGATAAATAGATAGACAGACAGATAGCTAGACAGATGGATGGATAGAGAGACAGACAGACTGATGGATAGATAGAATTGTGAGTGTCTACCTTCCACATCCAAGGTAGCCTGACAGGTGACCGTGCCTTCCTCATTGGAAGCCTCACAGGTGTAGACACCTGCATGTCGACTGCGGGCCGACATCACTTCAAGGGACAGCAGACCGTAGTTGTTCTGTCAGCCAAACAGCGCATTCATACAGGTCACCTAATTCACACCATCTGCCTCTTTTCTTTCTCGGTCTTGTTCTCTTATTGTTTTGTTGCTCTATACTATTTCAGTTTCAATGTTATCATGGTATGGCTGACTGTACAGGGTGCTTTGAAGGCTGTCTTAACAAGTGATCAATCAGTGTCGATACTGATAATAATTCTACACAGGAACCACTAAATTACAGTCTGATAGGCAGGGATTCATGTTGTGTTGACAGAAGACGCAAAATCTGACAATTTCTCATAAAAGATAGTGAATAAGCCTATAAGGTCACTGTCTGGTGATGTTAAACTGTCAGACTTGAGTTCATTCTTGTTCATATATGTAGTCCTGAAAAAATGGAAGCAGAAAGTCTTTAAGTGGATAGTAAAGCAAACCATTCACAAAGAAAAACTGATCTAGAAAAAGAAAGTCATTAACCCTTTGACCACTGAACACCTTTGACCACTGAACGATTTGATAGCGCTGGTATGTAAAGATTTGAGGGACCTTAACTTAACTCAGTGTATGCTTTAAACGTACCATCACTTCCTGTGAATTAATTTGTCCTATCCTATGTGAAAGAGGACAAGACAGAGGAACATGGTCACTTATCTGTCTGCCCTATCCCCTCACAAGGAGGCTACAGTCTCTTACTGATGAGCACACTGGTCAGCAGTAGCTGAGGTGAGGTGTGGGAAGGGAAGGGAGTCTTTCAGAGGTTTCACTGTACAAGGTTAACACATAACAATACATCTTTCTGATTATTAAGGCTGCTGGGGCAAAATGTACTCAAAATGATTATCATCCTTATCTTCATCATCATAGTCAGCACTGTTGTGCTGTCTCAGACCATTTGAAATAACATGTATGTTGTTATGCAGTAATTTTCTGACAATGGTTCCGTAGATAAAACATCTTTCACAAAAGAAGAAATGTTTATTTTCCAGCTTTCTGCACACACACACAAATCTCCCATTTCCAATTTTCATCATGATCAGCTTGTTGAAAAAGAAATCTAAATGCATTGTAATCTTTCAAAGAGTGAACACGTTGACAGCAACACATGCAGGCCAGTATACATCCTCACCCTCATGCTGTAGTCCGGACCCTCAAAGATCTCCTGCCCATCCTTCAGCCACCTGATGCGGGGCTCTGGGATGCCAGTGACGGAGCAGTTCAGGTGGACTGAGGAGCCCTCTGGGACTCGCTTGTTCTTCAGTTTGCCCGTGAAGTCAGGAGCCACCTGGTATCTGTAGCGGCGGGGCGGGGCCTCCTCCAGGTCGGCAGCTTCTGATGGGCGTTCCGGTCGTGTCAGTGTGTCACGTACACCTGGACAACATCCCCACAAGTGTGTTTTTGCAGCATGACAGAGATGAAAAACGTCAGCAGATGTTTTCCTAGTGTATCAGATATGACATTACAGCAGGTGTGTTTACAGCTCAGCAGAGAGAGAAAAATATGCAGCAGATGTTTTGATGGTTTGTCTGAGACATAACATTGCAGCAAATGTGTTAAAAGCTCAAAACAAACATGATATTGCAGTAGGTATGTATGTGGCTCAAAACAGACCAAACATGGAAGCAGGTGTGTTTATGGCTGTTCATGCCCAGCACGACCGGCGAGGGAGCAAGATGGCAGCCGGCCACCGGCAAGTGTTCGATCATGGAAAGAAATAAAGCTATGGTCTGACAGGGTATAGTATATGACGCCAAACATGGAAGCAGGTGTGTTTATGCTGTTCATGCCCTTCAGCCTAGATAGACATTTACAAAGCAGCATACACAAAGAAAGAGGGTTCAGGCAGCAGACCTGGTGGATCAGCAAAAATCTGGATTGTCACATGCTGCTAGAGCTTGAACCTGTACTTCTGTGCACCTGGTGCTCTTAGCACACAGCTAAAGCCACTATGCCAGGTCAAAGACGAAATGTCTCTATAAAAAACAGCATAGCCTCTTGATGCCATAAATATTGTGTCAAGTAACAGCTCAACCATTTCAACAAAAAGTCTGACTAGTGAGCTGGATTAATGCCCTGGATAGGCATATGCAGAGTCTTGTCAATGAGTCTCACCCCATTCCCCAAGCCCCAATTTCATTCTTTTTAATATGTATACTTATTTATTTATCCATGCATTGGTTTAGTCAATTTGCACTTGTTTATCTATTTATTTAAGCATTTACTTTGAAAAAATGTATCACAGTTTCTTGGGGGAGGTGCTGTATACTGTATGTATACTTTTCTGCTGACAAAAACATCAAAGTAATACAGAAACTCTATCATGTGAAACATACTGACAGTTATGCATCTCACAAACATGTATACCCTCAGTACGGAAAAGTAAAACCATCCTAAAATGAAAGACAAAAAAATCAGGAACAAACAACTGAGACAATGAGAGCATATTCCGACTCACTTTGCACTCTGACCCTGGCCTCTGTTGAAGCAGAGCCAGCATCGTTGACAGCGCAACACATGTAGGCGCCTGAGTCATCATATCCAGCGCCATTGATCAACAGCATGCACAGGTTGTTCTCGCAGCAGCGCACCTCATAGTGTTTGTCAGACTCAATGCGCTGACGGTCTTTGTACCTGCGACAGGTGGGACACCATTTATCAATTACACCAACCAGGAAAGGAAACTGCAATGTTAGACTTTCTGATAATTCATCTTCACAAAATTACAGCTAGAGGAGACACAGAGCTGGAAATTTCCACACTCAACAACTGGACGACAACTGAATCTTTACAGAAAACACAAAATATACAGTCTTTTACAGTTTGCTACCCATGAATAGTAGACAGAGCCTGTTCAGTCGTAAAAATAACTGCTCTGTGAAGATTCAGCTGGGCTGAGCTTGTATCATATTTTTGAACCAGTCAAGGCACAAGACTACATCCAGAATGCAGAACGCCTGACCATTACTGTATTTCAAGAATTTTTATTGACTGTGCGTTTCTTCTTCAACTGACCTATCAGAATCATATTTGCTTGCATTGTTATACACTTGTAGCTCATTCATTTTCAATTCCTATGCATGTTTGAGGTGTGTGGTGTGTGTGTGTGTGTGTGTGTGTGTGTGTGTGTGTGTGTGTGTGTGTGTGTGTGTGTGTGTGTGTATTTACTTTTTTCCAATTCTAAGTTAAATTTGTATACAAAAGGTTGGAAATAATGAAAGTAAAACATGAAAAACAAAAGAATACAAATGTACTATATGTACTTTTCAGTATTTGTACTTGATCAGTAAACAGAAAGACAGATAGACAACCAGACAGACAGACAAAGAGAAGCACAGACTGACCATTGGATGGCAGGCTGAGGGAATCCAATGACTTCACACTCCAGCTGTACGCGGCTCCCGCGAGTCACTGTCATGTCTTCCAGCTCTCGTGGGAAGCGAGGAGGACGATGGTCATCTGGGATGGATTCTGTGCAACACACACACACACACACACACACACACACACACATGCATACACACACACACACACACACACACACACACACACACACACACATATGCATGCATACACACACACATGTACAGAGTCAACCAGTCAATATCTGCAACCTCTTGCTTCTGATGTGAACCCTTTTATTTCCTTTCAGAAAAACAAACACAACTATTGTTCTACATAATTTCTTTTTCACTCCTTACAGGAGATTTTATGAGTTATCAACACTCATCAAAATCAATCATTAAAATTCCAGTTTGATAAGTAGACAAGAAATAAGATGTTCAAGCTGCGTCAGACTACCAGTTTATCTAAAACATCAAAAAGAAAGAAAGTAGATCCAGAATCTCATTCATTACAAACACTGAACCTCTTTCTATCTGCTTGTTTCCTCTTCAGTTCCCCAACAGCTGCATTACTTCCATGCCATTCATTCTGACCCCCCCCCCCCCTCCCATCCCATTCCCATCTCTATCCCTCTCCCCCTCACATCAGCAAGTTAGCTGAACCAGGACAACTCTATAATTGAAACTCTCAGAGAAAAGACAGCAGCTGTGGTCACTATCGTTCCAGCTTCCATCTGCCCCACAGACTCCAACCCCTAGGACTCACCGATGACTCTGAGGTCGCAGGAACAGGTGGCGGTGCCCAAAGGATTGGTGGCCACACACTTCCACTCCCCACCATCCTGAGCGGTCAGCTCACTGATGGTCAGACGATACACGTCGTCGTCTTGTTCAAACACATGGCGGGGTGAGGGTGACACAAGCTGGTCCCCGCAGAACCATTGCACATCAGGCTCAGGGCAAGAGGACACTGAAGGGGAAAACAAAGCAAAAACGTCAAAACCCCCCAGTGTCTATACAACAGCTTTCATAACAGTTTAAAGCTAGACTGGGGGGTAATATAAAACAATTTAGATTCTGGGCTAACTAAAGGCTGGGTCTGGTTTTATTCACTGGTATTCTGACAACCCCTAGTCCACAAAAAAAAAATGCTTTATTCTACGATTTGTCTAGAATTCTATTGAAAATCACAGATGTATCTTTTACAAAGCAGTGTCCAACAGACAAGATATTACAGTAACAATACAGTTTTGGTATCTTCATAATTATAACAAATATTTGACTTGTTTCACCTGATTAGCAAGGGGAGATCAATTTGAATGATGAAACAAATGTGCCCAATTTGAATGATAAAGCAAATGTGTCACACAAATAAAAACTCTGAACACATAATTACGAAAATAATTGTCAACATCTCTGTCTTAACTGTTGATCGAGCTCATAGAAAATCTCTTGATAAGAAAAGAAAGCCACCTACCTGCAACGGAGAACTCGACATCCTCTCCGAGCTGTCTGACCTGGTCGACAAGAGGCAGGGTGAACTCTGGCGGCATGGTTTCCTCCACGTCACCTTCCTCCTCCTGTCGCGCCACCCTGTGAACACGGCATTGTACAACCTCAGTGACTGCTTTGCCTTTTTCTCACTGCAACACTTCCACATAGCCACATGCTGACTAGCAAAATGTTATCACTATCCCCAATTTTAGCATCCACACCACTCACTCAAGATGAAACAGCTATTGGAGATGACCATCCTAGGGGTTAAAGATCTACCTTACACTGTGCTACACCACCAAAATGACAAGACCTTCAGATAGTGAAAAATACTAGTTTTTATATCAAGCGCTGCCAGCAGGATTTGAAATCACAGCATCTGCCTGCAAAGCTGGTGTTCTACCAGTGAGCTGACCAGAAATGTCATTGATGCTTGTCTTGGTAAAATCATCGTCTTCAAGGTGTTCGCTTAAAGTTTTGTCAGCTCTGTGGCTTCTGCCAGAGACACAACAGACAGATAGAGGCAGATGGAAAGAAATGAAGGGAGAGTGAGCGAGAAAGAGAGATACAAAGACAGGGAAAGCGAGACAATGAGACAGACAGACAGACAGACAGAAACAGACAGGCTGGCAAGCAGACGACAGACAGACAGGTAGACTGACAGAGACACAAGAGAAGAAGAGAGAGGCAAAAGACAGACAGACAGACAGAAAGAAAGAGACAGACAGACAGACAGATGGTGAGAGACAGAAGACAGGGATAGAGAGAAAGAAAGACAGACAGACAGACGAGCTAAACCAATGAGGACTAAGTCAAACAATACAAGGACAGAATCAATGCTGCCTTGTCACTGGGTTCACTTACTTGACTTGTGGAATGGCCTCTGCTTCTTCCTTCCTCTTGCGTCGGTGTCGCACCTCTGAAACACCAGCCAAAACAGGTATGGAATCATCGTCACTGTTTTGCGTGCGTGCGTGCATGCGTGCGTGCGTGCGTGCGTGCGTGCGTGCGTGCGTGCGTGTGTGTGTGAATGTGTGTCTAAATGTGTGCGCATCTCTGTTATGTGTGTGTATGAGTATGTGAATGTGAGAGCATCAGAGAGAGAGAGAGAGAGAGAGAGAGAGAGGGGGGGGGGGGGGAGAAAGAGAGAGACGGAGGGATAACAGACAGACAGAAAAAAAGAAAATGTGTATGTGTGTGTGTGTGTGTGTGTGTGTGTGTGTGTGTGTGTGTGTGAAGAGAGAGAGAGAGAGAGAGAGAGAGAGAGAGAGAGAGGGAGAGAGAGAAAGAGCGAGAGAGAGAGAGAGGGAGAAAGAGAGAGAGAGAAAGAGAGAGAGAGCAATAGAGAGACAGCATGTGCAGAATGCTTGCAACATGCTCACATGCACATGTACATATATGCTACATGTGTGCACTGTACACGTGAAGATGGCCTCACCTTCCACACACAGCTGAGCAGTGGTGTCAATGTCTCCCAGGTTGTTGATGGCCTCACACACATACTGACCCTCATCTTCTGGTTCAAGGTTAAGGATCTGCAGTGTGGCCACACCCTCTTTGTATGTCAGATGGTGGCGGTCGTCTTCCTTGATCTCCTGGCCTTCCTTCAACCTGCAGACACAAACAGAGGGCGCTGTGAGGACACTTCAGCGTGGACATGCAACACCACCACATGACACAGATTCCATTCTATCATTGTTTTTTTTTATCTTCTGTACTGGTACCCATAATGTATATATAATTTACAGACTAGGAAAACGTGAAGCATAACATTAACAGTACATACATTCCATATATTTCACTATCTCCCATGTGGAATACAAGTTATTACCACACCCTTGCTGGAAACAACTCATTTTGATTATGATTTGTCTACTAAAAATCTATTATTCATTTGTTTTAGAGGTTTAAACTTGATTCTTCCAGAAAATTTACTAAAAATATACTGTCTTTTTGATGAAAAGGTTTCAAATGCTCATACACATTTCTACTGCAGGTGCTTAAATGTTTTGCCAGCTTGTTCTTTGTCTTTTTCTTTAATGAAGCATCAAGTAGTTCTTTTTTCTAACATTTGCGTCATTCACCTGGCAACATGAAGTCCCATGTCTTTTTATCTGTACTTGTGCTATCTGTGCTTTTTTTTTCTATTATTAGATACAATGTTACTTTCCTCATTGTGTTTCTTTGTTGCTGCCTAGGTTAGCTTCAATTTGTTACTTGCTTCTCTTTGGTGCAATATAACACATGTCAACAGACAATAAACTGAAGGACTGCATCCATATCGCATCCATGCTCATAGGTATGTTTGCATGAGTATCTGCATGCAAGTACATGTGTGTGCTCCCCCCCCCCCCCCCCCCCTCCCCTGCAAAGCACACAAACACACATGATATAAGTTGGGGGGGGTGGTGGTGGTGAGGGTTATGCAGCTGCCAAATCAATATCCACATTTGATCTTCAGTTGAAAAAAATGGCTCTTCCCTAACCCCCTTTTTTTTGAAAAAACGCCCTCTTGCTACCCCCCCCCCCCCCCCCCCCCCCCCCTCCTGTTTACAATATAACCCCCTCCTTTTCTTTTATATATTTCATTAGATGTGTGCACATATTCTCAAAGCGAACCTTTACTGCACGTGTGCTGCATATAAATGTAACTCCACACTTAAGCACAAAGCCAAACTTGGAATGAAAATATGCCAGACAGCTACAGTATCCTCAAACAGAATAAAATGTGAGATATGCATTCTGCAGCTCCCTGTTTGCAGCATGAACACTGGCATGCTGTTGTCAGCCTACCCTAATGTGTGGTAATAAGACAGTTTACCTTCCTATGGTATTAACCAGACAGACGATGGACAAGTTCCCAGTATATCTCCCTCTCTCTATCTCTCTCTCTCTTTCACACACACACACACACACACACACACACACACACACACACACACACACACACACACACACACACACACACACACACACACACACACACACACACACACACACATATCCAACAAGCTCTTGAAAACAAAAACAACAAATGGACAAAACAAAAACAAAAAAAAATCTTTCCAGTCTCCAAGTGTTGCCCTTTTCCTGAAGCTACCCAATTCGATATCACCACTGCAGAGGCCTGTAATCAGTCTGCAGGTAATGTGCACAGGTAGGTAGCGAGCAGCAGAGAACCAGTCCCTGGAAGGTCATTCCTGCATCATTTTGACCTACACACTTGAGCCGCTGCCAGTATATTACCTCCTCTGGTTACGTATACCACCCACCACACCCCCACCCTACACTGCATCCACCCCATCTATCCTCCATCCTCCATCCCCTCTCCCTTTCCAGCTTCCATACTCTCTTATTATCTCCATCTTCCTGACCACCCATCTCTCTTGTCTCCTTCTCTCCTCTTCCTCAGTGTACCTTGGAGGCAGGTGCAAGGTGTGTGTGTGTGTGTGTGTGTGTGTTGTGCATGTGTACGAGAGAGAGAGAAAGGAGTGTGTGTGTGTGTGTGTGTGTGCGTGTGTGTGTGTGTGTGTGTGCATGTGTGTGCATGTGTGTGTGCATGCACCCACATGTGTGCATGTGAATGAGTGTAAGTGTGCGAGGGTGAGGGGAAAAAGAGGAGGGAAAAAGGGGATCAAACGCATCGTTATGATGACCTAACATTAGCTGCCTGCAAAAAAGGCCCTGTTGTTTGAATTTCTCTGTCTGTTGCTGATTACATATACGCTGGTTTTGTCTGTCCTCAGACTCCTTTATCATGCCTGTATTCCCACACAGACCCAGCAGCCTGTCGCTCTAACTTCTCACATAGCTTTCTACTGCAGAAATGTGTCTATACAATGTCATATATTCATACATCCAAGTATACATACCAACACATATGAAAGTGAGCTTGTACATACGTGCACATGCACATGCATGTGCGCGCTTGCGCACACACACACACACACACACACACACACACACACACACACACACATACAGCCATAAGTATATACCGACACACACGAAAGTGGCTTGTGTGTGGGTAAGTGTGTGCAGGCGCACACACTTGCACACACACACACACATACATGCACACACTCACTCACTCACACACACATACACACTCACTCATTCACACACACACACACACACACACACACACACACACACACACTCACACACACACACACACACACACACACAGACACTCACACACGCACACACGCTCTGTAAAGTGAGTGATGCTGTATCTCTATGGACCTACAGTTTAATATGGTGGGATGCTTATCTGCAGACTTCTGGCCCTCTTTGATGCTGACAACACTGGCTTTCTGTTCAATGCTCAAAGCTTATGTTTGTCCAGTGTTTGCATTTGCACTTTTTGCTGTTTTGATATTCCCTACAAAAAAAAAAAAAAAAACCACCATTCTTTTCTGAAGTTTGCGGTTAGATTACAGTCTAATTTTTATCATCCAGCATGTGACCAATAAAGTGGAAATAACAACAAAGCAAAACAAACAATGAAACAAACTGCTA